>PVJO010000505.1:145331-233874 GCA_004026905.1 Hystrix cristata | reverse complement strand
AAGAAAGAAGGGGAAAAGCAGAAAGGCAACGGGAAAAAGAGGGGAAAGGGAAAATATGGAAAATGATAAATGAACCTGCTGTAAATAGGGAGGGAGGGTGCAGAGGGGAGGGGGGGAGAGGGGGGAGAACCAAGATACATCATGTATAGGTACAGAATTAATGTAATGAATGTGACCATTGTATGTAGAATGTACCAATGCATGTTCTTGGTTTAAAATAAAATTAAAAAAAAAAATAAAAATAAAAAAAAAATAACAACAAAATATCCCCTTGAGTAAGACCTATGATCCTCCTGGATTCCTTTTTGAAATGGGCTAGTAGTTTATCTCTTTAATGCTAAACAGTGTGGAGGGTCTGAATTACCCTGTCTTTTCTTACTATCCAAAATAATGTAATGTCTGTGATGTTATTTCTAAGCAATATTAGTGGGGTCAAGCACTGTGGTACGAAGCCTCTCATGACTTGATCAAACTGTAATGCTAGGAATGGACTTTCATACAATTATTTTAACCTATCAACCTTTACACACACACACACACACACACACACACACGCTACATAATAATTCTGCATTCTTTATGCAAAGTTTTTGTAACCACACCTCCAAAGCACTTTAGTTTGAAAGCATGCTGACTAATCTAGAATCCTGAGGTAGGGACACAGAGCAACCTCTTTAAGGAAATTATTAGGACCTCGGGGCTCAAGGACTTAGCTACCCTTTCAACACCTAGACTTTCTGAACTTTGGGTTAAGGGAACGTGGGTCACAAATATAAAGAATTCTCATGTTTGTGTGGTCTTCCATCCTAAACAATAATCTTGAATCTCCTCTGTGAGGCCAAAGTCACTACACTGAATAAATAGTATAGTGAATGATATGAGAGGAAGAAAATCTGAAATTTTAGAACAATATAAATTTTGTCAAGACACTCAATGCTATCAGTACACTGGGTATACTTAGAGATGCAGAGAAAATACCCATGCTTTTCAAAACACTAGGCTGACCATATCTCCCCCTAAAACTCTTCAGTGGGCAAGTATTGCACTGCATGGTGAAGTCCCTGCCTGATCAGATATTATATCCATCCCATGATGTCTGCATATTCGAATTCATTTCTAGTACTTACAACACAGCTATGTCTTTCTCACCTTCAAGTTTGTTATTTCCTTTGCTTGGAAGGCTCTCACCTCCCCCAGTCCAATACTTTCATACCTCCTTTATTTCAGGTCTCAACAAATGGATCACTTCTTCATTGAGACTTTTTCTTATTATTAAAATTAGATCAGATGCTATCTCTGTGGTTTGATTATTTGCTTGTTTTATAATCTCAATCTCTTCTTGGATTCCTCCATGGACTATAAACACAACTTTTCAATCAATTTCCTTCTGTGTGCCTTTGTAATACATTCATGTGTGTTGGTTTTCTACCTCTATATTAGAATGCTCCGTGAAGACAGCACCGCTTCCTGTCTTGCATACAACTGCATCCCTAGTAATTTCTGTCACAGTGCATACAAGGTGTCTGTTCATCTTAACACTGAAAAAGTATGTTCTAGGCAACTGGAGTGCTACCATTTCCTCCCAAAACTCCATCTTTGGGGGAATATTTTTAACTAAAAAAATTTTGAAGCACCTTCTGATCCATGTTTCTCATACTTCCTTGGAGCAATGAATAATTAACAACTCTAGTATGAGGGTCAGGTAACTGGGCGGCTGAGCCATTTAACAACAACCCATTTGTAAGTCATTTGACTGAGTGTAAAATTGCATACTTAAGGGGAACACTCCCCTTTGGAAATCTGACTCATTTAGTGACATCGCGGAGTAATGGAGTGTGATCACAGCCTCAGTGCTTTCCTCCAAGCTATTACACGGGGGCATTTCCTAGCACTAAAACCTCCCTCTCTGCATATTCCGTAGGTCCTGAGAAACCCCACCTGAGGGAAGAGCCATATGTTTTTCTCCTGGCCACTGTGGTTCGCAGATCTACAGAAACACAAAGTTGTTTATTTATATAACAAAGAGCAATCTAAATATCAACCACTTAAAAGGTTCAGGTCCACATGCATACTTGTCACTGTCAAAAAATGAGAAACTAGATCTCTATTATTAAGAAATCTGCCCCCTCCTTAGACATTCATGTCTCAGTTCATCTAAATTGGTAAAATCAGTTAGAGTTCATTCTCACTTCTTGACAGTTGCTTCTCTTGCATGGGGATGAAATGCACAAAGTCTCTAGGAAATTGAACTGGAAAGGCAACGGCTGTGCCCAACAGTTCTCATCAGAAATCCTGGTTTCTCTCCCCAGCTCTGTGTGTCTGGCTTTGAGAAGTGCAGGCCAAGTCAGCTAGAATTCAGGTCTCATCAAGTTACCCCCAATCGTAGAGAAGGCGCACTTTAGATTCTGAACAACTAGCAAGCGCTTTGGCACTTCTCGTGTTGCTTGGAAGCAGGTCATGTTTGTGGACAGTGTATTAACCACACAAAGGTACTTCAGTTGTCCAATTGAAACTTTACTGAATCGATGGGTTTTTGAGTGTACTTAGTACTCTCTGAAAAGTTTGATGTTGCTAAAAGATGAAATAAAGTGTTATGTAATTACAGCTTTGAAAGGGTGTCCACACAGGGTTTTCAACATTATTAGTGGCATCAACAGAGAAGCAACTCCAAAGATTGAAGGACAAGGTAGGGGAAAATATGCACATGTTAAAAGTTAAAAGATACTATATGGTAAGAACTCATGACAGTATATCCCTCCCATTCTTTAAACTTTACAGTAGTATCCTATTGCATATAGAATCAACGCTCATTTCCAAAGCCTAGACACTCTAATGTGATAATTCAATATCACTTCTCCATCCTCTTGTCTTTCATTCTTCTCTCACTTCCTCCCTGCTGAGCTTGTTTCTGCCCCCAGTCCCATGCACCAGCTGTTCTCTCTGACTGGAAGTTTATTGTCCAGATGGTATAAAAAGCTTAGTTCACAGAATATTCTCTTTTCTTTAGCACCCCAACCGTGTTTTATTTTCTTTATACTACTTTATTATAATCTGCAATTATCTCATGTATTTTTGTCTTAGTTACTTTTCTCATTGATGAAATAAAATACAGTGGTACCTCAGTTCAAAAACTTGACTCATTCCACAATTTTGGGGAAGATGGCTGCATTCAAGCTCATGTAGGGAAGATGTGTCACAGTCCTGTTGGTCACCAGATGTGGAGTTCAGGAATAAAGCAAAATTTTGCTGAACTCTTCTATTCACAAACCAAATTGTATTCTTGAACCAAGGTATTACTGTACCCGACACCCACAAGTTGAAAGAGGAAGGGTTTATTTCCACTCACAGTTTGTAGCGATTTAAGTCCATACTTGCCACTCTCCAAGGCAGAGAGGCATGGCAGAGGGGCATCACAGCAGAGAAACAGTCTATGGCAGAGCTGGCAGGAGGCAGCAAGCAACAGCAGCAAGCTTCCCTTTCCCTTTTATTCCATCCAGGCTACAAACCTATTGGGTGGTGCCACACACACCCAGGGTGGACCTTCCCATTATCCACACTCAAAACTATGCTAAACCAATCAGTGGAATAGTTTAGTACCACACACCCTTAAATCCTGGTATCACACATCCTTAAACCACATTCACACACCCTAGATCCAGCCACCACCAAAATTCCCTACCTATGAGCACATGAGGCTTTAGGGAGACATCTAGATACAAGCCATAGCATTCCACCCTTGACCCTGAAAAGGCTCATGTACATCCCTTTATATAAAAGGCATTTAGTTTATCTCTAAGAATTGCCAAAGTCCTAACAGTTTCAGCATTGCTGAAAAGTCCAAGTTCAAAGCCTCCTCTTGGATTTAAGGCAAATAACTTAGCTCTGAGCTCCTGTAATAATGAAAAGGAAATTAAAATACTTCTAGAATACAATGACACAAGATAAATATTCCCAATCCAAATAGGGGGCAGAAGGAAATAGGGCCAAAACAAGACCAAAATCCAGCAGAACGAAGGTAAATCCTGTAGTTCCATGTCCAACACCAAGGGAAATCTGTGGCAAGATGTGAACTCCAAGGGACCTACATGGCTTCTCTCCTATGGCACAGCCAGTAGTTGGAGTTCTCATAGTTTCTCTCTTAGGCCCACTTTACTCACTCCTCAGATGATCCATGTTCCTGGCTTCTCCCACCTTCTGGGGTCTCCACTGCACCTTTGGTTTCACACTCACAGCTTCACACACGGCCCTTTCAGAGGCACACCGCCTGCCCTCCCAGGTTTCTTCTGAAATCCAGGGAGAAGCCTTCCTAACCCCACAACTGTTGCATTCTGCATGCAACTAAAACCAGCACTATGTAGATGACAAGAAGGTCTGTCTGTAGTTGAAGCAGTAGCCAGGCTTCCTTCTCTTTTGGTTTCAGGGATTAAGTGCCTGGATTGCTGAGCACTATGAACTCAATCCTAAGGAATAAATGCCCTGGGCTGCCACCATTCTGGAACACGTTGCTCTGGGCTCTTTTCTCAAAGCAAAGTCTTTCACCCTTGCAATTTTGAAGCTACAAAGGGCGAAGTCCTGCTGGATCTTGTGATGCCTTCAGGCCACCTTTTCTATTGTCCTGCTCCTTTTCAACAACCAAGTTCACCTCTGCTCCATCTTCGCAGGCCATAACTTTACCTGAGCCTTTCTGGTCAAACTCAGAATTGTTTATACCATTCTGCTGGGCTGTTTACACTTGATTCTCAAATAGAGCTGGCTAAAAGCCCCCGACAGTACTCATACTACTGCCTCAATATTAGGCTGCTTTGAAATTTCTTCAACAAGATTATTTAGTCCACTGCCCTTACTTTAAGTCTCAGGCAAAGTCTCCAAACAGAAGCAAAATGCAGACAAATTTTCTGCCAAAGTATAACACACATGGTCTGGAGTCCTACTGCCAATTCAATCTTTCTTTCCAAAAGGAAATTCATGAGCCTGGTCTTTACTGGCAGCATTTCTATCAGCATTCTGGTCTTCTGAGCTCTGACAAGAATCTCCCATCAAACTGACTTTACAGCATGCCAGGGCTGCTTCTTCAGCCAGCATCTCCAAACTTTTCCAAAACGCTTCCCACAAACCAGTTCCAAAATCTTGAGAATCACATGGTCATGTAATGTCACAGCAATGAGCCACTCATGGTACCAAAATTTGTCTTAGCTACTTTCCTTGTTGCTGGAACAAAATACCTGACATCCACAGGTTAAAGAATGAAAGGTTTATTTTGGCTTACAGTTTGTAGAAGTTAAGTCCATACTTGTATGATTCCAAGGTAGGGTGGCATGGCAGAGGGGGCCACCCAAGGCAAGCCTTCCCATTATCCACACTCAGAACTATGCGAATCTAGTTAGTGGACTAATTTAGTACCGTATAACCTTAATCTCAGTATCACACACCCTTAGCCCACATTCACAAACCCTAGATCCAGTCACCTCCAAAAAGCCTTATTTATGAATACATGAGTCTTTGGAGGGGGGCTATCTAGATACAAGCTATAACAACTTTTTTATTTGTTTATTATTTGTCTCTCTACTCTGGAATGTAGGTTTTGTGAGGGCAAGGATTTTGTATATTTTATTTTAACCTATGTACTGTCATCTCTTAGTGTCTATGAAAGATTTGCACTAGGAGCTCCTGTAGATACCAAATCCACAGATGCTCAAGACTCTTATATAAAATGGCATAGTATTTGCTTATAAACCATGCATACACATCCTCTTTTATACTTTAAATCTTCTACAGATTACTTAGAACACCTAGTGTAATGTGAATGCTATGTAAATAGTTTTTAGTCTGTATTGTTTAGGGCGATGATACAGAAAAATCTGTGCACGTTGAATACTGATGCAGTTTTTCAAATATAGTATTTTTGATCTGCGGTTGTTTCAATCTGTAGGCACAGAACCTGTGGATATAGAAGGCCAACTGAATACAAAATCTACATCTGCCATACTATGGGTTTAATAGGTATACGTTGAAAAGATAAATTAATGAGTAAGATAGTAACAATAGAAGCAAATCCCTTAAGACTTATAATAGTAAGAAATAGCTTTAAGCAGTGCTGTAAGGAAAGCAAAAAACTAACAGAATAGATTTAAGGACTAAAGCAGTTTAGAGGAGAAAGGAACTCTATAAAGAAAGAGTGTACAGAAAGGGTAAATTTGAGAGCAGGAAGCTGGGAGAAAGGAATTTGCTGGCACAAATATGAAGGAAGAAGCAATGCATGTAAGATGTCGGGGGTTTATAAATCAACTAGAAGTTATAGGACAGGGTTCAAGTAGGGAAATGATAGGAAATGAGAGAAGAGCTTCTACTAAAAAGGCTCTGAATGCAAGGTAAAAGAGAATGAGCGAGCATTATTGAGAGTTATGTAAATATATATGATAAAATTACAAATGATTGAGAAAATGATCACCATGACTATAAAAAGGTGCTGCCTGTGGGTACAGAGGTGGCGTCATAAGGAGCACAGCTACAGGGGCTGCAAGAGAAGCTTCAGAATCACCAGCAGTCTCCTGGAATTTGTTGACAGGCCTAGTGTTTGCAAGTATTCTTTAAATGTGTACATATGTACAAAATACTTTGTTGTGTGCTTGATACCTTTCAGAAGAAAATGTAATTGTTTTAAAGACAGTAAAATATGAAGGCTAGAAGGGTAGGCACTGAAGTCCGTTTCCCAGGCTTAAATGTGAACTTTACCACTGACAAAAGTTATGTGTCTGTAAGATGTGACATAATCCCTCCAAACCTCAGTACTCTCCTTGGTAAAAATGGAGATAATATACTAGCAACTGCAAGGATTTTTATGAGGATTTAATGAAGTAGTAAAGGCAAACCTTTTAGTAGAGGGCCTGGCAGACAGTAAACACTCATTATTAACATATGTTCATACTATTCTCTGAGATTGTACCCCAAATTGCTTTCATGTGAATCACATCTTTGCCATATTATCTATCCATAAACCAAAGGACATGTGTTACTGCTAAAACTGCTCTGATAATTAAAGATATTTAGTTGACAAGACTCTGTCCCAGGGATCTGCATCATGGCACTCTCCTCATGTCCCAACAAATTTCGCAGGAGTGTCAGTGATTTGACCTCTTACCAGCCCAATTATTAAAATACACGATGTCCAAAATTGCATATTTTTCATTAATTTTATAAGATAACAGGAAATGTAAAAATGACAATTTTATCAAATTTATTCAATAATATTTTATTCAATATATTAAAATAATCAATACACAGTGCAACATTACAGTCTGGACTGGCATTTCCTTCCCACTCAGTCTCAGTGTCCCAAACATGCCCATTTTATACTGTAAGAGAATATCACCAAGCTCTGGAGAAGTATAAAAATTATATCTAATGTACTTATGAGAAGAGTTTTTATAGTTGTAGCACAAAGTCATAGATTATTTTTCACAAGTAAAATAAACACAAATTAGTAAAAGAAAATAACCAGGACTTGTTATTAGATTCACTAGAAGTAAACATCAAAGGTGGACACACTGTTCTAAATTTTAAAAGTATGCAAAAATACAGTCGATATAAAACAAACAGATATGTATCTCCTTCAAACAAGAATAGCACTTGCCTGAGCAAAGCTCAGGATAGTCAGTATATAAACAAAAGTGCTGCTAGTGATGTTCTGGGTAAACTGTTAAGTGGTTAAGGTTTGAATATTCATGAGTATGCATAGGAATCTAAGATGTGATAACTTCCTAAATGGATTACTAATTAAGTGTTTATTTAACCTCACTGTAAATCTGAGAAATTGTGGAATTAATACACCAATTACATTATTATTAAGAATTTGCTTCCATATCTATTCCACATCAAAATCACATCATGTTGTACACATATACCAATACTGCTGCTTTCAGAAATACAGATTTTTTAAGTTTAATGTGCATATAGCACTTACGTGCTAAACCTTATTTTAAGCATTTTACAAATATTAAATCATTTAACCCTCATAATTACCCTTAGAGTGTTATATAGGGAAATGATGAGTTCAGTTTTAAAAACTGTGTAAATATATCAGAATTGCCTGGTATACTAGTTTCCTAGGGCAAACAGCAAAATATCACAAACTGGATGGCTTAAAACAACATAAATTTTCTTACAGGTATCCAGTAGTTTTGGATCCTACATGCCCAAGGTCAAGCTGTTTGCAGAGCTGTTTGCTTCTAAAGGCTTCGAGGAGGAATCTGTACCACACCTCTCCCTTACATCTAATGACTGTTGGCAATTCCTTGGCTTGCAGAAGCATCATCATCTTCACATAGCATTCTTCTCGTATGAATGTGTATCCAGATTTCCCCTTTCCATAAGGACCCTAGTCATATTGAATTAGAGGCTCACCCTCTTCCAGGATAACGACATCTAAATGGAAGCGATTACATCCACAATGGCCCTATTTCCAAATCAGGTCACAATCTGAGATACTAGGGGTTAGGGCATCATTTCATGAAGTTGAGAGGGAAACAATTCAACCTATAACACTGAGAAACTATTAAAAACATAGATTCCCATACAATAGGTTCAAGTGGAACCTCCAGAGGTACAGCCTATTTTGTAATAAACTTCCTAGGTAATGATTGTCCAGCCATCCTGTGACCCGTCAATGGCCTTAAACCAATAAACAATCAATATAGCCAAAGGGATAATATGGAAAGTTTCATCTATCACAGAATTGAGGAGAAGCTGAGATACTCTGATTGCAATTGTTCAGGTGCTAGGAAGTAAAACTCAGACTCTAGTGAAAATGTTAGCAATGCAAAGAAAGGCATGATTCTGAAGAATGCATGAATACTTTGAGTGGATACTTGAGTGGATGGAAAAGTAAAGATATGGCTTAGGATTCAAAAGTAAAGATATGGCTTAGTGCCTGCTAGGATGATGAAAATGCTAATTCCAGAGACAGAAAATTATTTTCCCCCCTTCAGCCACTGCAATCAATGTATACAAAGTATTCACTGTGTGAAGGCATTGCTCTAGATACCAGAAATACAAAGATGAGTAAGATACTCATAATCTTCTTGGGAGAAACCAACAGACAGTTACAATGCCATGTGCTAAGGGCTCTACTTCAGATTCCCAAGATCGTATAGATGGGTCCATTGGAGTAGCTTAGCAGAAGTGACTTCAGGTTCAGGCATTCAGGAGGTGTACACCCAGGAAAAATATGTTCTGCTAAATCCTGCCTTGCAGGACTAACATCCAGTCCTGGTACAAACATGACCCAGGCACAGGATGGCAGCTCTTGTTCCTACTTAAGATAAAGGTCTATGTATGACTGATGGAAAAATATCTAGGCCAGGTGATTACCTTCCTTTGATTCTTCTCTTTTCCAGATTTTTTTTGTTGATTTTTCCAATTTCTATTCTCTCTCATATTTGTCTTCTATATCCAATACCAAATAGAAACTTCTTGAATTTTTGTTAAAAGAAAATATCAAAGATGTCAAAGAAATTTATAGAACTTCAGGGACTATCTTGTCCAATTCATCATAATCTTTAATACTACAGGATGGTGTATTTGGTGTAGAAAGGGGTCGTGTTAAATCAAAAGCAGTGCTCCATTAATACTCAGCTGAGCCTTTCCCAGGACTATTTTTGCATTTCAGATCCAGCTACACCTTGTCAAGGGGACACTGTGCTTATCTCTCATAGATTCCCAACTTATTTAGAAAAGAAGAGAGATTGGAGCAAAATTAAGGTGGCTGCCACAAACAGGAGAAAAAGCATCTTTGTACCTTCTGCGTTGTTCCCGGTTCCTCTGGCCACAGTTAGGCTGGTCTCTGTGGGTCTGATCCTGCCAGAATTGAGGAAGAACATGAGTTTTGTTACGCCGAAGCTCTTTCGTACTTAGTTTATATCTTTCTTCCAAAAGAACAATCCTAATTATGAATTTCTCATCATATTAGTTTCTTATTGCTGTGGTAACAATTACCACAAACAGTGGTTTATAGCAACACAAATGTGTTATATTATAATTCTATTGGTTAGAAATCTGAATGGCTTACTCTGGACTAAAATCAAGGTGCTGTCAGAGCTGCGTTCTCTTCTAGAACCTCTAAGGGAAGATGTTTCTTTCTGCTTTGTTCAGCTTCTACAAGCTGCTTGCATTCCTTGATTTGTGGTTCTTTCTTCCATCAGAGCACATCACTTAAATCTCTGATTTCATGGTCACATCTTTCCTGATCTGATCTTCATGATATCTTCTTACAAGGACAGTTGTGACTCCACTGAGCTCAGCCACCTAATCCAGGATAGTCATTCTATCTCAAGATTCTTAATTTGGTCACATCTGCAGATCTCTTTGCTATATAAACTAGTATTTTCACGGGCTCTGGGATTAAGTCACGAAAGTCTTCAGGGCAAGGAGGGAGTTATTCACCTGCTTCACTGACTTAAGGAGAAGTTTACAAGTTTTCTGTTCTCCTGATTTTGAACCCAATTCTACTGCAAGAAGAACAAAGCTTCATCTGAAAGACAAAGCCTTAACCATGCCTGGATTCCAGCTTGCAAAGACTTCAAAAGCCAGGCACCTGGAACCACCAAATGGTTGTTTCACCTAAGATACCTATTTCCTTAAAAGAATAAGGCAAATATGATTATAATTTGCTGAATTAAGTAAGTCTTTTCTTCATTAACTGCAATGTAAACTTCTTGTGTCTTCAAAAAGGCAAGCACATTTTCTTTTGCATAGTATGTATTAGGTAATTGTAATAATATTAATTGAAAGAGTGAGCTATCTTGTTATGAGCTTAATTTTGCATGGCAAAACTTTTGCATGGCAGCATCAAAATTAATTTTTAAAGGGTCATAGAGAACAAAAACAAAAATATTCACTTTCAACTATTACTGAAAAAGTGAGTTTTATCTTGGTGCCCCAATCTTAGAAAATAAAACAATCAAGAACCCGAATTTATAACAAGTTTCCATCCCCTCTCTCAAGTATTTGTTACGAGCATATTTTCCTACACATTTACTTGAACGCTTATATTATGTTAGCTTCCTGTTACTATGTCAAAATACCTGAGGAAATCAATTTAAAAGAAGGAAAGATTATTTTGGTTCAGTTTTAGAGATTTTGGTCCTTTATTGTTTGGCCCTGTCACTTGGAGTCTGAGGCAAGGCAGTACAGTATGGCAAAATCACTTAGCAGAGAAAAGCTGTTTACTGCATGGCCAGAGGGAATAAAAAGAAGAAGAGAAAGGATCTGAGGTCCCTATATTCCTTATATATGGAGAGGGGTCTGTAATCAGGGAACAGAACAGAATAGGGGCCTCATTAGGTCTTTGGGTTAATCCTGACTAGGAGGAGTTAAAAACTTTACCAGAGAAATTCCTCTGGGAAGTAAGTCAAGGACAAGGTAGAGACAGGGAAAACTCAAATAAAGAAAGGTACCAAATGGCTCTGGAACTTACACCAAGAGAACAGAGAGGGAAAGAGCTGACAGGTGGAGTACAGAGAGATAGCTGTCCCTCTCCACCTCCAATGCAGGGGAGACAGAAGAGGAGAGGGACTGACTAACTTCTGGGAAAGCTAGCATATATTCACCTTACGGTCATTATATTATGCACTCTAGGGTCATTATCTTCACCATATATATAGATTACAGAAAGACACCCACACATCGCCTTACTAACTCTAAGCTAACCATGAACAAGGCAACTCCTTGCCAACCCACTGCCCTTTAACAACTATAAGGCCCTGAAAAGTACGTCAGGGACAAATAAACAGAAAGAAAGAAGCTGCATATAGACCAGTAGAAAAGATGATGTATGCAGAGGTGTCCAAAAGCCAATTGAGTCAGGACAAGTTCTTGGTAGGGAGAAGGGCCTCTGACCTCTTATGAAAACAGCTGAGAACAAAGGCCCACAGGTCCACCATCTTTCCCGAGCCCCTCACCCTGATTCTTACCTGGGTAGCTATCTATCTTCTTTATCCTCCTTTCCAATAAAGTCTTTCTTTCCTTAAACTTTGTATCTTTAATGCTTTATTGGTATGAAGTTTACAAATCCTGGTGAGCTTCCGGCCCTCAGCGGAGCAGCAGAAGTACTCGTCCCACCGGGGGATGCCACATTTCCAAGGCCACACCCCCAATGACCTAACTTCCTTCCACGAGGCCCCACCTCCTAACAGTTCCATGACCTCCCAATAGCTGTGGGCCTTTGGGGGACATCTAAGACTCAAACCATAACAATAATAACAAGGAAAAATAAAATATTTAAGGTGAATTGCCCTGTTTGCCTGGCACAGTAACGTGTAGTCTGTGAAACTAGATGAATTAACTCAATGTTAATCATGTAACAGGTTTTATTATTTGCCATCTCTTCGCACTCGTCCTTAAAATAAATGTTCCAATAGAAGTCTGTTTGTTTTATTTTCTATGAAAATCAAGTCCCATTCATATTTCCACATACTATGATTTATTTGGAAATCTAGATGTAGATCAGAGTAAACCCATTTCCAACCATACACTTTAAAGAATTTCCCCCACAAGTCAATGGTAATAATGAAAATAACAATAATAATAATTAAGGATGCAGGGTTTTCTCCAATCCCTCCTTTTCGTACCAGATGAGAAAGTAATAACCATTCTCATCAACACTGGATATTTCTGTAATCTCTTAGTTCTGTAATCTCAAGGGAAAAAAGGCATTTTTCTAATGCACTCTTAAAAATTAATAGTCTGTTATACATTTTCTTTCCAAGTGTGAGAGAATAGAATACAAAACCAAATGCGTCTTTGTTCGCTCTGCTGAAAATATCTAAATGTTAGAAGAAACATTGGTTTCCACAGAAAATATTGGCTTCCCCATTAGCCATCTGCTGGATGGTGGGAATGTTCTGTGTGGCTTCCTCAGCTGGAACATTTGGAAAATGAATACATTGCTGCAAAAACTCACATTGTTGGCCATAACGTTTGTGATAATGTTGTTGACTTACCAGATGTCCTGGAAATTCCTGGGGTGGAAGCATTTCCAGAGTTCCAAGGCCCTCCATCAAGTGGTAGAATGGCTTTTGGTATATATTACTCTAGCTATTTCTCATTGTTCACTATGGAATTTTTCATGCACCCAGTCAGTCATTTTGCAATTGAACCAGATGGAAGTAGGTACCATTGAACTGCTCATTTATCCCAAACTATACACTGATACTTGACAGATTAAAAAAAATCTATTATTTGTCATTTTTTTTCAAAATTATTCATTCTCCGGCCCCAGCTATATGCATCTATCCGTGGGTAAGATTAAACAGCATGACCTTCCTTGTACTTGTCTCCAGCTGGCAAAGAAGCAACAAAGTCTAACAGTTGAATGCTTTGCTCACTCACTATGCCTTAGGAGTTTGTTTGAAATGTGAATAACCTCTGTTTTCAGTTTGGGTCTTCTCTTTTGAAATTAGATTAATGGAGTGATGAATAAAGTGAAAAGTATTCTGCACTTTGGCATGCAAATAGATTAGAGTTCTTCTCTTGCAAACAGAATTATCTCCTACCAGTCTGCTTCTCTACCTGTTTCCATTTAAAGCAGCAGACTTGTCTGAGCAGAGTGAAAACTTGTTCCTAAATGAGAATCATTTTCATTATTCCACAGATTTCTGAGTGCTGCACCAATCATACGTGACTCTATGTACTTAGCAAACTACACTTCATAATTCATTTTTTTTGCCTTTTACTTCTTTCACAAAGGACACAGTATAAGAGTTTATGGTTCAACAGTTTTTAAGGACTGAATTAATTTCTATCTGAGGCCCCTATTCCACCACACTATTCAGCTCATTTGCTCTTTAGAGTTTACATAGGGTCAGGGGAAAGGCATGACCAATTCAACACTATGTCACAAATCTGTACCTGGCATGGGGCTCTGCCATCAGCCTACACGATCGCTGCTATGAAAACTCTGCCCCAGTGTCCCTTTGGCTTGAGGATTCATGATCAGTACATGAAATTACCTAGTGAGCTGTCTATGGCACGTCCTTTTAGACCCCCACAGCCAGCCCTTCACTGGGTTTTCCATTCTGGGGGTCTCCATCTAGAACGAGGATTTATTCTCCTTTTCTCTTAGGTTTCCTATACCCCTTTTAGATTGTACACTCCCCACCCAAATCACATTGCCTGTACAGGGCGCCAGGCCTCTGTCTCCTGAGCCCACTGAGGTCTCTGTTTTCATGTCAATTTCATTATTGCTCATTCTCTTCCTTCCTGTTCTTTGTCCTTAAAGGTACCACGTTTGACAGAACTCAACTAGTACATATGCCTTTTTCTTTATTTTCATCCCACCCCTAATGTGAAAATTATGAAGCCAATTATCTGCTTGAATATGTTACAGCAAAAGGGTTACAGCTTGTCAGACTGTCGAGAAACCAAGCACCACACTCAGAGAGTTGGAGAACTCGGTTTATTAAGCCAGAGACCCCAGACTGGCTATTTGCCCAAGAATCTCAGGCCCTTAGATCAGAGCTGCTTCTCTTTCTATAGGGTCAGTACATGTGGCTGCACTGCTGGCAGCTGCTAATTGGTCCACAGGTTATGGGTATTTGCATAGCTCAGGAGTTGCTAGGGAAGTGACAGAGAGTGGAGATTATTATGGATTACATGAGCAGAAATTTCCAGGCAGGAATTTATAGGAATGGAACATTTACATCTTATCAGAACATCTGTAAGCACTAACAGTCCCAAGGTAGCCTTTAGAAAAACTTATCCTACAGAAGTAGGACACCAATAAAACATCTCACATCCAGGCAGGAACTTACAGAAACATTTAACATCTGCAAAGCAATTCGTGACTTTGGTTGAATACAAGTTCCCACATATGTACAGAAACAGAATAAAACTCTTGGCTTCAGTTAAAAAGGGGTGTCTTCACTTTTCCTCTTCAAATGCAAGATAAGAAACCGAGAGACTTTAAAGTTATCTGTTAATATCTCAAAAAAATTTAAGCTACCACCTAACTAGTCAGAATAGAGAAATAAACAGAAAAGAATGTCAAAATTGAGGCTGGAAGACTGATATTTTCAGCAGTTTTTCTGATGTTTAAATGACTGCTCCAACTGCCTTTTTAAGAGGCTGAAGTCCAGATAACACTCCAGATTCATAACTCCCAATATCTTTTTCTATCTAGTAAACTCGAGCTTCATATTTCTAACTTTGAGTTTGGAGAAAATTGCCAAGAGTATTTCAATCTATTATTAAATGACTACATAAATACAAATTGGTGGCAGGAGAAACACTGATGAATACAGCATTGTCCTTCAATACCATGTGTTGTTCTAATGGAAGGTTTTTCTAACTAGTAAGTATCCTCTACTTTTGGCATATCTCCGTAGTAAAGAAAAATAATGCAAATGTAGGGCTAAAGAACCTTAGGAATTATGGAATTCAGTGGCTTTCAATCTTGACTATTTATATCAATCTCCTGGTGGAGATTCCAGAATTACTCATATGCCCCACCCAGTGCTGGATCATTGGATCAGAATCTCTATAGTTGAGCATCACTTGCTGTATGCATTAATCTCCCTGGATGGTTCTAAGACACACTGGAGGTTGAGAATCTATCTGTCCAATTTACACAGGTAGGTTGTGATTTCTTACAGTCCCATCATCCTAAGTAAAAGAGTAATGACTTGACACTGCTCCTCCTCATCCTTTATTACACATTCTTTTCATCACATCCCACTGAATCTCAATACTTAAAAGTCATTTTAGAATTTCCAAAAAAGGTTCTGTGCTAGTTTATTTCAATATTGAAGAGAAGACCTTGGAAGAGTATCAAGGTTTTTCACATCTTTCCCATTCCAAAAGTGTAACATTTGTTCTTATTTCCCCAAAGAAAGTCTCCACAGCTCCCCGAACCCACGCTATCCACTTGTTTGATAAATGTTAAACAACACATTTATGAGATGGCATTCCATTCTAGAATGACATTTAAAAGCTCTGAAGTTTAATTGCTGTGGATAACCATCGATCATTGCTGGGATGCCCCTGGGACGGTGGACTGTGAGGAACACCATCCATCTCCTGGCAGTACTGTGGCTGGCTGCCTTTTCCTCTTCATCACTGGTTGATGGGCTGATGGAGATGGGCTGCTGCACTTTCAAAGCACCTCCCGTTCTCTCACCTGCTCTGCATGACTACTGAACTGAGCCGTGTTGTGACAGTCTGCCTGCTCTTCTCTGTTCAGATTAATGAATACAGCTTTACTGTTAATTCAAAGCTAGTCAAGCTTATATCCAACAATTAGAGACCAATTTTCATATTCAGATTGAATGTGTATATGGAAGGGTGTGGGAGAGGAATGTAATTTGGCATGATTCTTTTCTTTCTCGGAGAAACACAAAGAAGGAAGAATGAGGGATCCGGAAGATAGTACCTGAAACTCTCATTGGGTCCAGCTACAATAAAATGTTTCAAGCTCAACATCTTTGCAAACTACAGCAACGTGACCCTGGGGGTTTGAGTTGCCTGCCCTGCAGCGAGACTGTAATCCATCAAAAATAACAAGCACATGGCAGGCCCCTGTGCATTTCTGCCTTCCAGGAGGGTCGGGAGCTCAGCCAGTGTTCGAAGAGGCTCCAGAGTCAGAACACTGACTCTCTTCCCTCTCCTTTCTTCCTTCCACAAGAAGAAATGGAATATTTACTTCTACACAGAATTACCTGACTGACCTCATAGGCCCCTTTGCAGGTTCATCCGGGGCAATGGAAATTTAGCACTTCCTTCTCAACCCTGGTGTAGCCTTGCTGATAAAGCAAGGAGTTCAAATGCCCCGTCTTACATGGAAATGCTACACATGGACCCCAAATGCCAAATACTGTCAAAATGTACTTCTACCAGAATTTGTGTCTACAGACAGGGAAAAACAAGCCTGGCCAGAGGACTCCTGCCCCTGGTTACTGACTGTAGTAGTTGAGTGGAGTACACGTCCATCAAAGATATGTAATACTTTTGCATTGGGATTAGAACTTTCTCCATAGTTGTTTGACTGGTCTTATTTTTGAAGCATGTAGCCTATGGTTGGAATATAATACTCAGCAGCTGGTGGTAGTTTGGGTAATATTGATGACTCTCCTCTCCTTATGGAATTTCCCTTCGTTCTGCCCTCATTTAGCAATTGTCTATAGTGTCAGACTACCTCAACTGTGCAAGGAAGGACAAAGAAATAGAAGTGACATTCTCATTTCTGTGAGGAATGTGTGGAAATGGCAGTGGTCAGTCCAGTTTGAACATCTCCAGTTTAAGGAGATAAAATATAGGCTAAGAGTCAGAAGTAGCACACATAATACCCATTTTTGTGCATCTCTGTTCTGCTCAAATGCTTCTGAAGTTTGGTGCTTGGTGTTTTAAAAGGATGCCTATGATCTTGTCTACAAACTAGTGATTTAGGTTTGGGATCAGTGGCAGTGATTGAGGCTTGCTCAGTGTGTACAAAGCTCTAGATCCTGTGTGTGTGTGTGTGTCCTGGTAATTAAAAAGGCCTAACTTACAGAATTATTTCTAGGAATAAATGAGTTAAGTGTAAAGCACTTAGGATGGGCTGGTGATTTAGCTCAGTGGTTAGAGTGCTTGCCTTACAAGCACAAGGACATGAGTTTGATCCCTAGCATCAAAACAAACAAGCAAAAAAATAAAAAATAATAATAATAATGGTTTCTAAGTTCCTGAAAGTTTATATCTATCTAATTGGGTACATAAACAAAAAAATACAATTAATTGTTACTGATCAGCTATAATAGAAGTTAGATGTAAGGTACTTCAATAGAAAATAATGGAATGGGGGATTGCTTCAGATAGGGTTCTCAAGGGAGGTCCCTCTAAGGAGGTGACATTTAAACTGAGATCAGAAAAGAAGCCAGAAGTCTCGGGGAAGGGCACTCCCTAGGTAGTCAACAGACACCACAAGGTATGTGAGGCAGGAGCAAGACGAGAGGGGCTGGAATGTGGACATGCAGGAGTGAGAACAGAGAAGGCGAGGACAGATAGCTTTTATTGTGTGCCAAGTTCGTGCTACTCCAGATATGGCCCAGATATCATCAGAAGTTTGCTGGAGATCAAAAACTCAGATCTCAGCCTGGATCATCAAACCCAAACCCACATTTGAACAAGATTCCTGGGCAATCCCTCTGCATTTCTGAGATGACAAAGCACTGGCGTATGTAGCCATTGGTAAGTTTTAAACACCACAGTGGTGTGATCCACTTTATATTTTTAAAATGATCATTGCCTGTCCCCTGACAAGCACAGATGAGAGGGCAGTGGTTTACTATTTTATTATTATGTGTGAAGCTTCTACCTAGTTTACTGTTCCTTTTCTTCTGAGACTCGGTTCTGCTATAATCTGGCCATTTTCCATGTCAAGTTGTGTCCCACAGCTTAAGCACTGCTTTTTGGCTCGTGTTTTTCTCGGTGCCACTGTCTGCCTGCTTTGTACTTTCAAGTGTCACCTGCTCCTGTGTCTCCCAGAGCTGAGCTCTGCCTGCCACATCAGGAAGCTGCACCTTTTTGTACCCCGACGGACTCCTCCGTGGCTGGAGATGGCGCTTGCCTTTGATGTTGTACCCCATGTCTTCAGCTGGCCCTTCCAGACCCAGGCTGTGCCTCAGAAGGGGCTTCGTACTACAGCCATCTGTTCCTGCTGAGTGTCCCTTCCATGCCCCAGAATTTCAAGGACCAAGTAGAAAAATGAGCGTTCTAAGTGACTGTAATTAGATTCCAAAGAATCTTGAGAAAGGAGTTCATATGTAAATGCCAGCCCTGTTCATATAAAAATAAAACTTTTTAATCGATTGTTGGGGGGAACTGTTAATGAGCTAACCACTTTTAATTCAACATTTGACAGTAATTGCAACAGAATTACATTTAACAAGATAGGAACCTCTTTGGGTCTTTAGCAGGCAAAAGGGGTAACAACAGTTCCTGTTAAAGAACAGAAAGATAATCAAAGGAGGCTACCTGCCTGTTGCTGAGTCCAAGTGACAAGACTACCAACAATAATTCCCAAAGACAAATGATCCTCGTTGTCTGGGATAAAAAATAAAATACAAGACTTCCCTGTGCTTAGCATAGAACAGTCTAAATGCCAGGCCTGGTGGATTACAGAGGTTAACGGGGATGGTTAGAAATTTTGCCCAGCTGACACTGACAAGATGGCTGGGAGCAAGGGGAAAAGGCGCCACTCAAGGAGTTCTAATAGAAGGTAACAGGTAACTTTTGAAGTGACGCCACAAATAACTACAAGTCCCTCTCCATTCCAGGGCCATGGTCAGGAATACTTTCTCTCGTTCTGTGTTGCTTTCTGCAGAGGCGAAGCATCGCATGTGGCTGCTCTGCACTCTCTCTGAACGGCATCATGAAACTCAGTCCTAATATTAGCAGGATTCAATCAGACCCACGAAATAAGGGCAGCATTAAAAGAGGGTGTTTATATGAGGGATGGAGCCAGGTTAGTGTGAGCATTGTAAAGGTTTAATCAGGTCACACTGCATTTCATCCTTGGGCTGCTTGGGGAGATATAAGTTGGGCAGCTGGGAGTACCACAGAGGCATGGCTCCAAAATTGTCTTCATTATGCACTTTCTTGAAACCCTCTGAAGAATCTCACCTTTCTCACCTCAAACGGCTATGTCATCACCTTTATTTCTGCTCTAACTCTGGCTTTAATGGATTTTCTGAGCTGCTAGCTTTGAAACCATATAGAAAGAACAACTTCAACTGTGTACCATTGCTGTTACGCAGATCAAATGTCATCAGTCCTTAAAGACAGCTTTAACTACAGAACGATGTTCAAATTTGGGTGGCTGAAAGCCAAGCAAATAGATTCTATATATTGTCAATGGTCTCTAAAACAGGATTCAGGAAGAAGATTCTTTTTCCTCTCGGGTTAGCACTGTATCTGCTGTAAAAGGAACAAAGGAAGTCAAAATGCCATTTTCATATAATTTTGGGATGAGGGAAAGGATGTGAGAAGAAAGGAAAATAGCCAACAAACCGTTCACATTGCTATATAAGGAAAAAGAACCTTTGGATACAAAGTTCATATTTGACAGGTAATGTGACAATAAAGGGGAAAAATATTGAATTAAAATGCAATGAAAAGTTCATACTCTCCGTGAACAGAGAAACAAATGAATGTCCTTAAACTGATCAGATCTCTAGCTGGAACGAGGGCTTCAAATGATTGATGAATGCCTGATGTTATTTTCATATAGATACATGTTGAACCACAGCAACATTAATTTGAGTCACTTTTTTTAAAGACTATACATGAATACATTTAAAAATTACCTTATTTTGCATACAGTAGGAAGTAAAAAGTGCTTTTCAGATTAATTCAAAACCAAGAAATAGATTGATGGTAGAGAACTAAGGACTCTACCTATTTGGTGGAAGGAGAAAATGCTCTAAATATTGGAATTCATTTGAGAGTTAAGCCTAAAATGGTATCAGACTGAGGAACACTGTCGGAGGGCACTAACGGATCATCACAGTCACAGACCACTAGCCAAGTCCTCAACTTCTCATCAGTAAAGCCTAGTAGACCAACCACTGAGCACACGTGACAAGAAACAGGCTTGGAAATGTCGACAGGGGAATGTAGTTCTGTAGTAGAGCTCCCACCTTGCATGCATTAGATCGTAGGTTTAATGCCCAACGACGCAAAAATAAATAAAGCAAAAAATTTATGCATATATATTTGGCCACTGTGATACACTCTTAGTCCCAGTATTGAGGAGGGTGAAGGAATAAAATCACAAATTAAAGACCAGCCTGAGCTATGAAAGGAGTTTCAGGCCAGCCTGGCCTACATAATGAAACCCTATCTCAAAACAAATTTTGAAATTGAATCAGATTGCATGCAAAAATATAATTCTCTAAACAATGCTTTTTCATGTATGTCTGAGCTCATGAAAATCACATGGGAAGTCTCTGAAAGAATCTAAGCCAGGAGACTTAAGATCTACCCCACATTCCTGAATAGGAATCACAGAGCGGACTCTGCAAAGCTTCCCCATAGTTCAGAACCTCTGCTTCTTTTTCAAGCTGAATTAGCATGTTTTCTGAAAAGCTTTCAGAATGAGGCCCCAAGTTTAACACCAAAAAACATAGGGTGCCACAATGTTTGTAGTATAGTATTTGCTCTAGCTGCTCAATGAGAAGCTTCACAAGCATAAATGGACTGAAGCTCAATAATTGGGATCACTGATACAGAATATAAGTGTCCCAAAGACAGATACTATTGTTAGTCACTAAGTGGTATTTTTAGAGACAATCAGCCATGCTTATGGACTGGAGAGGGAGCTGCTACCCCTTTAAATGTTTATATACCTTCAAAATTTTCTGTTTCAGGAAAGACCTTCCTTAGAAACTTACAAGGAACCAGTCAAAACTTCCAGATCATTCTGACCCATCCTTTTTAGAAGACCTTGAATAAACTTTGTTCATCATAATATTAAATTCTCCACCCAAGGCCATCCCATCTGCCACTGTTTGAACAAGTTGGATGAAGCATGACTTAGAACTGAGCATGCTCAGTAACAGACCCACCTCCATGTGTGATGACAAGTCTTTGCAAAAAGAATATGTACAAGTTTCCTCAATCAAAGCCCCTTGCTTTCTTTATTGAGGACAGATACTGCTTTAGGAATTATCTCCAGAAGTCTCCTTGTGCGCTCCAAGTCATAAACCTCTCTTCACTCTCATCTCCTGGTTGTGCTTATCAGCTCTGCACTCACAAAGAAGGGAACTGATTGCATTTAGTACACTAACCTCACCACTGTCACACCTAGAAGTTACCTAATATATACTGGTGATCATAAAACATTCACTGAACTCAGTAGGAAATTGGGAGGTCTCTGAGTATCAATTTCTGTCTTTCTCCCATTCACTTAAAATTAAAGATTTAGGAACGCCACAAGAAGTGGAAATAAAAAGGGAATCAGAGTGGAAAGTCTTTTATACCCAAATTTTATGTCTCAAAAGATTGGACCAAGGAACCTGACCCACACTGACCTTTTAGATATATGTAATCACTTAGCTTTTTATCTTCTCTTGTGTGTATGACAACAATAGATCAATAGGATCTGTAAAATAAGTAATATTCTTTGAACTAATCAATAATCTTCTTGCATGGTCATTAATCCAGGTTCATCAGTTACAAGGACAAATTTCATATGTGCCTCTTCTATTTTATTTTTTGAAAATAAATAGACACTAAACAGAACCCATGAATTATAAGCTAAGTGAATGTTACACTAATTCTCATAATTTATAGATCAAGAAAAAGTTCTTTTAAATTTCTTAAATGTCTTCACTTTAAAGGACTTTATCAATCTTTTATTAAACCTGTAGAAATAAAGGTATACGAAAGCCCAAGGAATTTCCCCTGAATATCTAACAAGTTTTACACCTTCTTGGAAACTTGTCAGCCAATTGGAGGGAGAGGCAGACTCGCTTCTTGGGATTTCCACCAGCCTGCACTACCCACAGGAACTCTCTCTGTTCCACAGGGTTGTGGCCAGCCGGATGTGAGCACACACATTGTGGCCAGCTGCTGGCCCCTCATTTGAAGAGGGAAACCGCCTGTTCTTGCTCTCCGCTCCTATCCATTTCTACTGGATGGCATCTGAACCTGGCCGTGACCTGCTTCCAACTGCAGAGACATGGACAATGCACTAGAGGATGGCGGAGCCATACGCTGGAAGGAAGCTAGGTCCCCGATGACTGCCGTGAGCAGTGGTTTCCTGACACTACTAACTGCTCAGCTGTGGACTCTTAGGCGAGAAATAAATAACCTGCCATGACCAAGACCCTGTAATTTGTACATTTTTGTTCCATAGCTTATTCTTAAATATTATATTTCCTACTCCAAGGTTCTGTGATTCCGTATACATCCAATATCCCAAACATCTAATGTTTCATCTGCAGGGAGCATACTGTTGGCCAGTTTTCCGCGAAAGGGATTTATACAGGTTAAAACAAGTATTCTATTTTGTTAACCTACACAGCCGACAACCGCCAATAGAAAATATTCTTAGGACAGTTGGGCCAAATGATGAAAAAAAGGTGAGACCAAGAAGCTAAAAATATTGTGATACACAGTAATGGACCTGGATATATCATCTAAAGGTCCATTTGGTTTGGTGTATTGTAAACACATTTTCGGTGACAAGAAACAATATTTGCGAGTCTATTTCTGGGCACGTGCATAGAGTTAATAAGCAAACTCCCAACTTACTGTGCATGCAAATTCCAAAGTTCAAGAAATAGCAATTTACCCACATAAACCTTATGTAGCTTTTATTGTTTTGTCAGATCTGCTTACTTAAGTGCATAAATTAAGTACTATGTGTTGCACCTATTTAAAAATATGGCAAGATTCCTTGGGAGAAGTGAAAATTAAAATTTCAGGAGGAAAAAGCTTTACCATCTCACCCCAAAAGTTATGCCATGGAAAGTAAATCAGTTTTGGAGATGTGTTTGCTGCCAGGCTAAGGTGGCAACCAATTTGGTCTTTCTCATATCCTTGCCACACCCCAACACACACGTGCACGCACACACACGGCACAAAGAAAATCTACATATGTCGGTCATTAAAGAAACTGGAGCTTCAGGGATACAAGTAAGCAGAGTTCAGCTCTCCTTTTCCAAAGATTTTATTCAATATTTTAGACCAAAAAAAAAAAATAAAAGTCTGAGATTCTCAAATTAAGGATTTTTTTTTTTTTACTGTTCTACATAGAACAGACCTCTTCATTCTTATTTTTGTCTGAAACCACTCTACATTCCTAGTAGAAGACTACATTTGTCTTTTCCCCACTTCCTTCGTGACAGGAAATAGCCTCCACTAAGAAAAATAAAGATATTAACTGGACATGGTGGTATACACCTATAATCCCAGCACTATGGGAAGCCGAGGCAGTAGGGTCCCGAGTTTGAGGCCACCCTGGGCAACCTAGCAATTTAACAAGTCCCTGTCTCAAAATAAAATAATAAAAATATAAAAATAAAAGGTTCAGTGTGAAGGCCCCAGCACCACATACACACAAAGATAAAGATCTTTTCCACACAATATGCTATAAAATTGCTTTATGTTATAGTAATTCATTCAGTATTTTTAAATGCTTTGCTTGGAACTGCTTTGAAATGGATTCTTCATTCCTGTATTATTTGAGATTATTCACTGGTTGGCAAAATTTTAAGCCCCTTAGACATCCTTGAGGGTGACAAAGAGGTTCTTCTGGTTTATTTGGCATTTCAAGAAGACAACACATGTGCACACACACACACACACATTTGCTCTTGATAAGTCTACACAGGTTCGCAGACAGAAATGTCTTTGCTTTAGCTTGGAATTATTTTAATTCAGCATGGTGATACAGATTATCTTGTTACAAGCTGGTCAGAAGTTTTTGTCAATAAACACATATAGATACAGTGAAAATATGAGAGTGAATTACTACTTTATACATTTCTTTTCAGTAAATACATTTTTTCCAAAAATGGGCTTCCTGGAGTGTGAAAATAATAAAGCTTAATGGTATTTAAAAATTAGGATAAATCTAATTTATCTAGGATAATCTAATAAATCTACTTTCTCTGGAAATTTAAAAATTCTACCTCAAGGTGATTTAAACAATTTCTTCATAATACTGTCAAACTATCAAACAGGATAATCATTGAAAATTCTGCTTGTCTTCCACCCATTCCTACTTAATTTTGCTATTAGAGCAGGTGACACTACCTTATCATCAGTCACCAAAAAAAAAAAAAACCCTTCTATTTCTCTATCATTTACTAATCAGAAAAATAATCAAAACAGAACTTATGTCAATTTTGTTCTCCTGACATTTTTCTAGGTAAAAAAAAAAAATCCTCATTAACTTCCTAGTTCATCCTTGTTTCCTCTCAGTTTAAATTTTTAAAAACTCAAAGTACATTTGTGACTGAATAATTCTCACTCGCCCACATTTCCAGAGGCAGTTTAAAACACATAAAGGAAAGAGGATGTAGCATCATATTCTATTGTCACTGTAGCTCTCTACACCAAGCCTAGCCAGCTGAAAGATAGCCACATCTCTGGGTCTCACGTTGAGTGTTTACTTTTTATCATTTCAAAGTGTTTCTCTCTGATAGCACTCCTGTCAAATTTATGAATAAGTCTGGAAAATTTCAAGATAAGCTGAAATCGCTCTTATTTGTTGGCTTCTGACTCAGATTCCCTGTACCTCATCAGGGAAGAAGCTTGTGACTTTAGAATCCAACTGCTGGATGTTTTTTGCCCCAACTCTAGCTGTAAATCACACTTGGTTTCACAGATTTGATAAAGCTTGTGAGCTTATAATGTCCCTGCCAGAACTAGCCATGAGTTACTTCCTGGGGAATGAAGTCAGTCAGCAGCCCTTCTAGCCACATATATATGACACTATTAGGTAGAAGTCAGTGGGCTTGTCTAATGGTGGGGATTTGCCCAAACAAGTCTACAAAGTAACATGATCAAAGTGATAAAAGAAATTTCCTAAAATGACAGAGGGAAAAGAAAAACAACAGAGGGTTCTGTTTTGATTTTGTCCTCTGCCCTCCAACTCTGCTTGCATTCCACAGCAAGAAGGATTTCCTACTGATCCATGACCTGTTTCTATATAAGAACAAACTTATCCACCAGCACAGACCATCTTTCATACCTCAGGTCCCACATCACATCACAAGCTGCTGTTTTGAAAAGCAAAAACAGAAATACATACAGGTTTTGACAGTGGTGGGAGAAGGGCCAGAAGTTATAAAACTGCAGATATCAAGCTCACACAATTCATGTCTTTCCAATTTTAAAATATACGCTTTGATGATACTAGTGAAGCCCAATAGTAATGGCAGAAAACAATTAGGCTGACACATTGACATATATTTTATCCATGAGTTTAAGAGCACATATGATAGAGCTGAAAATGCTTTGTAATCCCAAGAACTGCATTGCTCTGCTGACTCTTATTCGACTCTACCAAAGACCATCTGCTAGCACAGAAATACGTGGTTTGAATATGCAGCCATTCAATTCACTCAGTATGTACTGAGCATCTATGACACGCACACACTACATGCATTTTCCTTGAAGATTATTGATACAAAGAATTGCACGCATGGTTTGGGGGAAGATTAGGGAAGCATGCATGAGGCATTCAAAATCTGAAAGACAGTAGAGAAGTTTGAGGTTTTCTCCCCAAGGTAGATGCACATTATTCCAGTTTATTCTCACAAAAGGATATCTGGACTTCAGTGTATACGTGAGTTAAGGTTTGTAAGTTTTCAATAGTAAAGACTGAGAAAAAACTATGCCTTAAGTACCAATTTCACATAGTCATGTTAGAAAAACTAGATTAAAAAAATGGTGATAATAATAGCATTTTAATACCTAATATTATCTTTAATAAAATACATTTTTAAGCCAGAGGAAGGAAAAATCAGAAAGGAATCTCCAAGATTCAAATCCAAAATTATCATTTTGTAGATGGGCAAACTGAGACCTGCAGGGATCTTAACAGGGATTTCTTAACATTGCACAAATAATTGTTGCAGGACATGGAAATTGTTAATTGTATGAAGGGGTCAAGACTGCATCCAGATTGGCTTGTTGTTATTTGAAATAAGAATTATTATTCATATTCATGCATGTGTTTTGGGTCTCTTTGTTCAGGTGCTTGGGGTAAAGTGAGTATGTGATTAAGATAGATTTTTCTTTGAGGCTTTAAAAGGGTTTTCCTGACAGGGCGAACTTACTTTCAAATTTCTCTCTCAACATGGTCTTGACAAATTAATGGATGAAACGAAGATTAAAATACCTCAAATTAGACACTAAATTCTGCGAATTGTTTCCACTATGTAATTAAAATAAAAATCAAAATTGGGAACCTGCCAGTTCCTAGAGCTTTTCAGGTCTCTACAAAGGGGAAACTCACTGTCTCTTCTTTTTGTTATTAGGGACAAAACTCACAGGAGCAGCTTCGCCAGCCTTGAATAGATAGTAATGTTTCATCACATGCAAGGTTCCTACAAAGAGGCCAATCATCTGGCCACTGTGAGGAAATACTGCAAAAAAAAAAAAAATACAATAAAATTAAGCTGGCATCAGTGGACTAGAGGCCCCTCAGCTCATCCTCAGGAAGCTGATGATGCGACTATGTCACTTGACAGCCAGCAGCTGTCATTTAAGGCTCATCTGCTCTGGCAGAAGTTCAGATGAGGCATCCTATTTACAAAAAGATCCTGCTAGTAGATGATATAAACTTGCTGTAAATGAAATAACCATGTCAGTCCAAAGAATAAATACAAAAGGTGACACAGTACACTCCTCTTTTGTTCTTCTCACCCATGCCAAGTAAAAAATGTAAAGTTAGGAACAAAATGCACAGAGAAAGAGATAATTTTAGTGTAATCTCAGAGAATCACACCAAGAGAGTGTTTTAAGGAAGCTCCTATGGAGACTCCCTTTTTCCAGGAACTGTTTGAAGTAGGTCTGCATGTTCCCAAATGCCTCATTTAATTTTTATTCTTAATCATTTTCCAAATAGTCACTCTGATGGCTCCACTGAGGAGTACAGAGCACTTCTCCAACTGCTTTCCATTTAGTAACTGGTAAAGGTGGGAAAAAATATTCATTCTTTAAATCAGCATGCAACATCAATTAGTAGAATCTACCAGCTAGTGTGTTTTGCTCTAATATCTCATATTCAGAGATACCTGACAACATGCGATAAGATTCTGAAGTGGTCAGTCAGTTTGAGATACTATTTTTAGGTCTTGTGAATTTCAATTTACAGTATCCTAAGAGATTACAGAAATATTTTTCTCGGTTAATCATTATTTCTACATTTTTGTCACTTTTCCCAGCTTTCAAACAGTTCTTACATTTATCGCCTCATTTAATCTTCACACTATCGTGAGCCATCCATTTTAAAGAAGAAACTGAGGCTCAGAAAATATTCACTCAAATCCACAGGTAATGAACTCTTGCCATCTTTTGCTCATCAGCATTCAAAAGCCAACCCTAAATGGAGAGAATACCCTTTTGTGTCTCCCTTGGCAGAAGATCCCAATTCTTTAACTTTGTGGGGCACAGCAGAGTCAGAAGATATTTTATATGTATAAAAGCATCATAAATAACAATGCCCGTTGCAGAGCTTGTAAGAATTCCAATTAGCCACTATATCTCATTTTCACCATCTTCCTCTGCCACTACCTTTGTCTGGTCAAAGCATGACCACTGTTCTTTAAATAAATGTCTATAGTCATAGACATCAAGGAAGCAGAAGGAGTTGATCTCCCTCTCCTAGCTTTCTGGCAATTAGGGTGCAAGCCCAAAGTACAGAATTAGTCCGTTGAAAGCTGCTCTTATGGTTTCTAAAACTTGAAGAAATGCAAGGCAGAGGGAGCCTCACCTACTCTGCACAGCAGTGGCAGAGAGATCAAGTGCCCCGCTCAAAAGCAGTGAGTGTTTAGCAGAAATAGCTCCAAGCACAGAAAGCTAATCAGTAACTTTTTGGTAGCCCTTAGTTTCCAAGTTTCCCTCAGCTTTCCTTGTTCTCATTTTTGTCTTCAGGGTTCTTGTCTAGTCTGGGAGCCATCCAGCAGACCTTCTAAAAAGCTGTTCCTGCTAAATTAAGTAGGCTCAGTTTCTATTCTTTATAATCAAGAATGCTTTATGCCACACTCAATTTTTATATCTTTAATATCTGTGGTTTTCCCAATACCCATATATAATAATAATTAAATTTGATATTTGAAGAGGCTCTAAGTACCTAATATACCCTTTCCTCAGATGAACAAAACTGGTGTCATATTCAAAATGCCAACCTGAAAGAAAATATATATATATATTTAGTCTTCTTCTGCATGACTAGTTTTGGTATTTTTATGTTTTTACTAAAATTGTCCCAAAGCACACCACTAGGTAGTGACTTTTCCTCCCAGACCCATATTAGTAAACGTGTATGGCGCCACAGCACCACTGGGGAAGCAGTCACCCACTGTCATAAAACTATCTTTAAACTGCTGTTACACCTTAAATACAGACTTAAATATGGCTCCTAATTTTTTCATATACTGTCACCCAAGTTTCCTAATTCCCATCAAGATGAACTGAAGGCAGAGACTAGATAGTCTACCAATTACTGGGCACTATAGAGATCAAGTGCCTGTACCTGTAAAAGCTACTTATTTTCTATAAATTTTGTATAAAAGTGTTTCTTCTAATTTGAGACAAGCCAACTCCCCTCTCCATTTATACCCTTTACAACTCCCCCTCTTTATTTTCCAATCTGCTATCACAGTGATTTCCAATGGTAAATGGTAGATGACTAATAAATATTTGAAAATCAAAGGTTGATTGGTTCAGAGAAAGATTCCTGGCATCTGTGACTGTCCAACATTATTTCAGTAGTAGTTAACGTGAAGTGACCAGAGAAGAGGAGTATAAAATAGGATGGCAATAATTGGATATGAGAGTCATATAACAGGACTTCGTTAAAGATAAATCTGTTGCAAATAAAACAAACAGTGTGTTTACACATTTGAAACACTCAATTGCTTCACATTCTGCATAAAGAGAACTCCTTTCTTCTTGTTTCCTTGCCCCTGTGCAAAAGAACAGAACTCATTCTTTTATTTGGCCATAAACTTTTTTTTTCTGGTTGTAACTATTTCTAACAAAAGAAAACAAAACAAAGGACTTTAGTGAACTCAGGCAGTAAAAGATAGAACATCTAGCAGGAAATTGGTAATGGTACATTGCATATTTTAAAAACATCTCTTTCAATTGCCAGTTGTCTTGTCTAATCAGGGCACCTCTATTCTGAAGAAGCAAATATCAAAGTCAAGATGGAATGTAAATGCAGCATTATAATATATGGCATGTAGAATGAAGATAGGGCAAAGGTTGACAGCGATGATGATTAAACCATTTGGGATTTGGTCTTAGAGACATGAGGATGGAATCCATAATCACCAGCCCTCCTCTCATCTTTATACAGTACCTGCTAATAATATACACCAGCTTCATAATTGCCTACTAAAAGATAGGTGGGGAGTTCATGAACCACGCTAATTACAAGAACAATTTATGCTAAATCATCAGCTGGAATATTTAAAACACTCCTTGAAAGCCAAAACAATGCAAAATCGACCTTAGTGGATGGAGAACATACGTTCTCTGGGGTAGGACAAAAGAGAAAAATCACAAAAAATCAGAGTAGATGGAAGCAGAAATTTTTCTTTGTCATTCCCAACTGAGTGACAGGTGCAAGGCTATTATGTGGAGAAAACGGTGTGTATTAGAAATGATGACCTCACAGAGAAAGGAGCCTGGTGGTGGCTGCCGGTTCCCCAAGACTTCACTGCTTGTTACCCAGTATCCGATTTGTTATTGTTCAGAAGCCATCCATCTCCTGCTTCCTCCTCTCTGAAGTGTGAGGCAGACAGAAGAGAGCAATATTCCAAAAGTTTTTTGAGATGTGTTTTAAACGTCATGTCTGTTTTTCCATAGCTCTACCAGATATTCAGAAGTCAAAAAACAAAAGATGATGGTTGACTAATGACTTGATGGTATGGTGGAGAAGTTTAATTATGAAATTAACCAAAAACAATTTCTGCATCAAGAGCTATATTTTACTGAAGGGTTTCTTTGAACCTTAGAGTTTTAGGGCTATTATTACTTCATAATTATGAAATAATTCCTTGTGATTAGGCAGTGTCAACGATTTTTTTAAACAAAAGCCAACCATATCTAAATGCATATAATTACCTTTTTCCCTGCAGGAATAGAATTTTTAAAGGTGGGGCTGACTCGGGTAATGTTTTAATCTCTTTAAAATGGAAATAATTCTTTGGAAAATTCCTGCATCAGAAGTCTTTCCTGTTCGAGATGCACTAATTAGGGGCACACGCGTGGAGACTACCACGCAAGGGGACAGAAAGAGCACTGATGACTCTGGCTGTGATAGTGTTTGTGAGAACTTCTTTCCACTGATCTGACACCAATTGAAGTTCGGCTCTCAGTTCTGTCTTTGAAGCCCAGATCAAGCGATGTCAGGGACACATGTCTTTTGTGTTACGGTCGTGTTATTTCCTAAATTATAATGGACTCCCAGTGCTGACAATGGACACTGTTTCAAACTAATTCTTCACTTGACATAAATTCTACCATAGAAACTTTTGTGGCTTTTTAGTAGCTTTGGACAGGACTACATTATAAGGCAAGAAATACTGCCTTGGAAATGATAAACAATGGCTAGAAAATCCATTTCTACCCAACTCACCTTTCTTCGCCCATTATGTGGTCTGCTTGTGAAATGGACCAGTAGATGGGCCCTCTGCTCGTAACCTCTGCTCCATGACCTTTGTGAGTCCAGTGGCATCAGTTTTTAGGAAATTTCCACTGGGCATCAAGTTACGGCTATTTTTTGTACTACAGTTAAAAGGAATAGGTCCATCTGGGAAAAATAAGTGTTAGTCATTGGCAAAATCTTGCCTTCCTAGTTGGCACCACCCCTGTGAGGCTCTACAACCTGCACTTGAGACCTGGGCCCCTCTAGCATCCTTGCTGCCTACCTCTGCTTGTTTCAGTAAACAACCACTGATTTAGGGCAGATGTTCCCAAACCACTCAGATGGAAACTGTTTAAAAATAATGTGGCCCAGGCGTTGGCCTTTTATTTTTAAAGCAGTGCCCAGGAAATGTTAATGTTCAAAGAAAATTTAAAAACCAGTGGAACTTTGTTATTCAATGTGCGGTCCCTGAAACAACAAAATTAATGTCATCTAAGAGCTTGTTAGAAATGCAGAATCTCAGGCACCTGCCAGACCTATTGAATCTGTATCTGCCTTTTAACAAGAAATGCTGCTCTACAGCAAAGAGTCTTATTAAACTAAGCCACATGTAATACTTCAAAGAACCCTGTGATGGGAATATTATATGTTTGTGTTCTTGCATTTCTTTCTGGGGAAATGTCCAGTAGTTTTTATGATATTCTTCAAAGGCTATGTGACCCAAGTAAGATGAAAAACCAGTACTACAGACAAGACAAGATCTCAAAAACTTACTTATAGGAGGTAAATAAATAAAAGAGTGAAGGGGCAAGGAAATGCCTAGTAAGTTTGTAGAAATATTCTGCACAAAACAGCATACTCTATTTTTTGAAACACATTGCCCTCTTTCTCTGTCTTTAGTTTTGCCTTTTTTCAGTAGAAGTTTGAGGTCAAAACAATAACTCTCTGCTATAAGGGAAAAATGCACCTTTAAGGGTTACATGACAAGTAACACATCGGAAGGCAACAGGACAAGATGAGGGTGGCACAGCTGTACCTCAGCTCCTGCCTGCGGCTGGTAGGGAGAAATGCGGGCCAGGTGGTCAGATCTTCTGACTTCTAAAAATAATACAAACCTTCATAGTTTTACGCAAAATCAAATCTTTAAATGTAGTATTCCTTTTTTTGATACTGTGACTGAGTAGGCCAAATAATCCTTTCACATAAGCATATCTGAACAGTTAACATTCACTGGTATATGAACTCCCCATTTCTTACTTAAAAGGAAATACATTTCCAGAGCACATTGTGGCTACAATCAAGATTCCATAAAATGGATCCTATAATGCCATCTTTTTATTTTATGAATGAGAAACAAGAACTTTGAGCTGTCTTGACAAATCTCATAGTGAATCAATCTTGATTAATGTTAATAATTTAGGCTTTTTCAAGTAGAGATTTAACACAAGGTAGTAAGCAATGAAGAGGATGAACAAGTGGGGTCTGGGAAAGCTGCTTCTAATTCTCAGACTTGGTCGGCTTCAGAGTAAGGAAACTACCCAGAACATTGAGAAACTGTTAGCAAGGACAACACCTGCCTGCAGCAATAAAGTAAGTAATTCACAGGGAAATGCCTAGAGGTGTTTTCTGAATCCTATCTGCCAGCTCTCTACCACTTGATGAACTATAGGATGTTTTCTGCCTCTCTCTCCACTTTAGAAATTCTTCCCTGATGCCACTTACTGGCAAAATTTAACCTAGAACCCTATTGACAAGCTTTTGGGTTTTTTGGTTTTTTGGTTTTTTTTTTTTTAATTCAGTTCACAGACTTTCAACTCCTACAATACAGAGCACAGCACGGAAGAGAAGCAGGAGTAGTACCGAGTTAATAACAGATAACCAGATCCAGCCAACTAACCCAAAATTTAATGAATGCTGATGTCTGATTTGGTTTAACTTGCTATAAATTCATCATGATACAGACTTTGTGGCGATAGCTTCAGGCTCAGAGTTAGGAAAGGACCAGTAAATCCAATGTCAAGAATAAACTTTATTGTACTGAGAGAACAGATCAGGAAGAAAAGGAGAAAGAACTCTGACCTACTGGAAGTTTACTCAGTAAATAAGATGGATAGCCCAAAAATAAATAATAAACACTATATATGAATAACTATTTCAACCTTGATGTTAACCTTTTTACTGAGCTGTACCATACTGCATTTTATGTCAAAGGAATAAATAAAAACATATATGCATCTTAATGTCAAGGAGATACAAATAAGAGCACAGGTGTTTAGACTCATAGTAGTACAAATCAAGCTCAAAATAGTTGAAACACAGAAGCAGAATTTAAATTTCTTAATGAGTTGACTTTTTCTTCATGACTTAACATCTCTTGCATAAGTAGAATATATTTTCCCTTAATGCAAAAAACAAAAACATAATGTAGAGCGATGAAAGTTGATAAAATGGATAGATTGGTTGATCGATTTAATAGGTGCACTACCAACTCATCTAAAAGATGCTCAGTCTGATTGTATCGAAGAGAGGAAGGGTGAATATAGGCATTCCCTGAAGGTCATTATGAATGAAATCTGAATCAAAGTTCCTTTCTCAATCCTGGCACCAGTTCCCTTTATATCTCTCATTTTAGTTTCTCATGGGTAAAAAAAAAATGACTTCACCACTGCTTGATTAGGATATTATAAAATGTGTGTTTGATGAAGAGATAGTAAGAATAGAGACCTTCAAAAGAATCCCACTGGGGATAAAACTAGAGGAATCAATGGTGTTGAGAGGTGCATTTTGTCCTGTGCCAAATCAGAGATTTGATGAGTTGTATACATTTGAGAGACAGTAAGATAGTGAATGTTTCAGAAGGACAATGTGGCATACTGTTAGTTTGCTGTTTTAGCCCTTTTCAACTGAATCTGGGCCCAGAGAGTGAAGGAGGATAAACTGTATACATACCTAATGTCAAGCAGACATAATAAGATTAGATCACTGAATAATAATAGCTAACATTTTCTGCAGCTCATAGTGTTCTAAGAATTAGTCAAAGACTACACATACATGTATTAATCCATTTAAAACTGCAGAGGAGAGTCCATTATGACTGCCTTTTACAGCTGAGTAACCCAACAGGTAAAGTGAACTGGCCAAGTCACACAGCAAGACAGTGAATAATCAAGTTTGGGACCAAGTCTATCTATGTCTTTAACCACTCAGCTATGTGGTCTTCAACAGAGTTGCACCAGTCTAGCCATTAGTACAATTTTCTCCAAGGTTTTGGCAAACGAGAGACTTAGACCTTAATGTTATTGTGGATTTCACCTTTCCAAATATCTGTATAGCTATTTTAATGAAAACTTGGCAGAAACGACCAGCCAGAAACCATTTTAAACAGGAAATCACTGTTTAAAATTCATGCCTGATATTCCAAGCCAAGCCTTTGGCTTCTCCTATTCTTGTCAGTGATTTAGACCCACGCATACAACCACAAATATCTTATGAAAAGTAATAGCTACAGACTCAATCAGACATGGAATAGTATATATTCAAAATATGTTCTAAGGATTTTGTTAGGTCCCCACTCTTGAGATGCAAATGTGTCCCTTTGTTTTCAGGAACAAATAACAAATAATTATCCCAACAGAAGAACACAATAAACATCTTGGGATCATGAGTTCCACTGTCAATACAGAAGCCAAAGAAAGATATAAAAATATGCATAGAATTGGAAACATTAAAAACATCAGTTCTAGGTACTCAGATCAACTTATCCACAAGCACTTTTAAAGTGGGAGGATAAGAACTCTCGACTACTTTTCATCTTTCTGGACTAAAGTCGTCCTGATTTTTCAGACTGTTAAAACATAAAAATGCTTTAAGTCAAAGTTTTTCATCAGAGATACTTCACTACTTGCTCCTTCACAATTAATTTGCAAAATATTACAAATATATATGTTAAAATTAGTATATTTTGCATATGTTTAGCACATATTTTAAAGGAGGTACACTTTGTGCTTCCTTTGGCAGTACATATACTAAAGGAAATACACTTATTCACATATATAAGAAAATTCTAAGGTTTTCTAGCTCCCGAAATTCAGAAAGCTCCGCTTTAAGCACCACTTCAAGCGTTGCCCATGTTTTCTCAGTGGGTTAGCTGAAATTTTAGAGAATCTTTGGTCACTCAGAAGAAAACTGCTTCTTTGGTCTACAAACCAGGAGTCTTCTAAATCAGAGGTTTACCCCAAGAAGTAGAATTTTTATCCATATGCCATGTATTTTCCAGACCAACAGTTATCTGCATGACCCCTTTCATGCGTACCAAGTTCACACTCAGGCAAAAAACAGAAAGTGATTTGTTGTTTGGAAGGCTCATCACCCAAAACCACACAAGTAAAAGGCACTTCAGTCTTTTCACTTGCTTTCAAACCCTTTCACTAAAAATCATTAGTGAAGGCTGAGAGAAAGCATATATAAAACCAACATTTCCAGTTGAAAGAGCTCCACTTTGAAGGGCATTTTTCACTCCCAGCTTCCAAAATCAGTAATCCACAGAACAGAGAAATTGGTCTTGTGTAAGAAAAGATTGGATTTAAATTATAAAGTTCAAAATTAAGTAAATCCTGCAGATACCAGTCCTGATAATACCATGAACAAGTGGAAAAGCAGTTATATGAAGACTATTTTGACAACATTGCTGCCAAGGAATTCAGTTTTCATTTTCACAAGTTGAAGAAAAAGATTGTTTTGTATTTAGTAAAAACAAGGTATAGAACAAATTTGTATAAGTTAGAAATAAAACAACCAAAAATATTTTACTTAGCTTTTGTCAATGAAACATATTTTAAAGAAAAATTAAACACTCACTAAAGAATCTGAAAATAAACAGAAATAAATATTTTTATATGTGAGAGTTCCTGAGAATCTTGATTTTGAATGATATTCGGTAAAAACTCTAAGTAGAGTTCAATACCTATTTTAACCCTATACATACCAGTATAATCTAGATGGTCCTTTTATCTTAAAAAAATACATATATGGGTATATTCACTTAAAGTTGCCTGGATTAAAAAAAAAGAATAAAAGCAAACAAGAAAGAAAATATGAATGCCTGAACTAGGCTTTATCTCAAATATCACATCTGTGCAACAGAGAAAAACAGAATATTTGTTAGCTACTTAATTTAAGCTACATTTACAGCCCACCAAATATTTCAGTTACAAAATTAAAAAGTCCCAAACTATATCTGCTTCAAAATTATTTAGATTAACTATTTAGAAAAATCAAATAACAAAGGGACTAAGCTGCATCACTGCACTCTATTTGTAAGATGTGCTAGAGGAAAATACCATAATTAATTGAGAAAAGAAAAACAGAAATTCAGTCTGACACACAGAAAATTTAAAACTCTACTTATATATGTGCTTGTGTGTGGAAATGTAACCCTTATATTCTTCAGGAGCATCCAGGGCCAACTCTATATCCATGAAATAAACTTTTGGTCACTACACCATCTGTGCAACTGTACAATATTGTACAATAAAATTTTGCTTTACCTAACCAATTTAGGGAAAACGAAGTTTTTTTTTTTCCTTTTTGTGCTTTGCCTCAAGTCTCCATTGTGGTTTGTTTTTGTAGGCCCCAAATATTGGTGATGGGGGAGGTAGTGAAAGAATCTTCAAACTAAAGATGTAGGAAACTGTTCTGCTGAAAAGTATCATTTGAAGGTGGTCAAACATGTTGGCAGTGCTCATTAATCTTCTGAATAATTAGGAAATGTTTACTTTTCTTCATTTTTATGTTTCAACTCTAAGAAATCAGAAAAATAGCTTATCAATCTATTGTTAGTGAATACTCATCAGAGCCACCATCTAGCAAGCAGAATGATGAAGACCCCACTCGCCTCTATTGGCTTTGATTCTTAGTGTGGAACTACTGGTTTTCTTCCTGACAGCAAATTCATTTCTGGAGAGAAATTTCCTGGATTTTGAGGAGGAGATGTACATATCGGTCTTTCTATTATTTACAATGTAATATCTTGAACATATTAATATTACCAAAGCATCCATTTATTTGCAAATTGTATGACACACAATGACACACAATCACACATCTGGTACCTCTTGAAATTATTTCAATGATTGGTGTTCCTCTCAAGAAAGGCAAAAGTAATCTCACAAAAAGAAAAACTTTCATAAATAATGAAAAAAAGTATCTGCTTTTCCTTTGCCTTAGCCTCAAAGTGGATGCCTATCTGTACCACAAAAAAGAGTCCCCAGCTGACCAGGTATACTCAGGAAAGTTCCTGCATACCTGTTATCTGGAGATACCTGTGTCTCATTGCTGATATGCCAGGACAGGCCTTTTTTACCCCTGCGGATGCTCATCTAGCTGGTTACAGCTACAACTCAGTACTTTGGGCAGTTAGTATCCATGGGGGTAACCTTCTACTAATGATGCATACTCTCTGTCCTTCCAGGGGACAATTTTTGGACTATTCCTCTTGGTTTCTTAAAATTCCTCAGTGGACTGAGCCCCAGTTACCCAAAGAATTCGCTTACTCTTTAACAAATACTTTGTTCCCTTTTCTCTCATCTCTGTTTCATTCTTTCATCAAAGTTTTCATTTTAAAGTCTACTCTTGGAGGAACTCAGCTCAGAATCTGTAACTTGTAGTCTAACCAAATTCTATTTACATAGGTTGGCCGAGAATAACTCGGATATTGTTACATAAATCCTAGACCCTGCTTGATTGAATGCAAGGATCTCAGCTATGGAATAATTAGAAATGGCTGCAAAGGGTTTGGTTCTTAGAGGCCCAACATAAGAGTCAGAGGGACTAGATTGTGTATGTGGAGACTGACACTATCTTCAGTTAAGCTTGATCTTAGTACCTGGCTCATTCTTGATAGTATAATCCAAACAGAATGGAGCAAAGTCTAACATTTGTGGTCTTCTTTCGTAGGAACCATCACACTCTCTCAAATGAATTCAGTTCATCCTCACCTGGACTTTGTGAGCAAAACTAACATTTTTATTTGCCTACTAAGTAGAAAGGAAACTATAACTCTCATTATGGTCTAAAGAGACATTATACACACTGGCAATATTTATACTGGAAAATGGAGATATCTATCCACATTTTCCAAATAAACTGAACTTTAAATTCAATGATTTTTATGGTGAAACATCGTAATGCATTTCAATAATAAAACTGTCTTAATCATAAATTTTCCTTAACATTAAGGCTCACTTTATTATATCCTCGCTGATAGTTTTGACATAGGCAAAAGGTTTTCAAAGAAAATTTTTCTGAATCCAGTGGTTCACTGGAACATCATTCTAAGAATTAATTCTTTCAAAATTGGGTCTTTCAAGGAAATACATGTTTTGCAAAATAACCGCCCCTGTGTCACTGAGCCAGGGCATGTAACTTCCCCCTGGTCACAGGCTGGAAAAATGGTAATATTGTGGAAGAAACTGGTGACAGTGTTAAAGTTAATAGGGTTCTACTTAAGAAGTAACTGGACATTTCTCTTGTTTTATGAGGCAATAATTTTACTCTCTACTGAATAAAGACTGAAAAAAGAAAACTGAACCACTGCCAAAAACATAACCTGTACTGTATCAAATAATGCCATTACAGTTCTCTGAACTGCCTCCTGGAGGTCATATGACTGCTTATAAGAAAAGCTTTTCTGATAACTTTTTCTGAAAAAAAATCACATTAAAACAAATACCAGCTGAACAATGCAAATATATGGTGCTCAGTCTTCTGAATTATGATTCATGTAGCTAACCTTCCAGCTTCCAAAATTCATTGCCCTCATCATTACCATATTGTATCATTCCCTCCTATGTACATAATCCAGGTAACATTTAAGTCATTTATACTATTATCTGCAAACACTAATGAAGGAAATCTTACAGGCGGCCCAGTAATCTTAGCCTGGAAAGAGAAAAGTCTCTGTTAAAAAGGAGATTACTGTGTATTTGTTTTATGTTGCTCGAAATGAACAAGCATTAAGAAGAAATATTTCAAAAGGCAGTGAATTGAAGTATCAGGAAATACACGACCTACCCAAATGCCAGTTCTAAGAGACTTCTTGATGTATTTCTGTTTATCTTACTTAAAAGAGTTAAAGTGACCACATAACAAATATGCTCATAATACATGAGCAGACCTTATAGCTATATAAAGTCACACGGTTCCATAAAGCTAATAGTCACGTCAGTTCCTTAGAAAAATCATCTTCTCTGCTTTGAAAATTTGCACCTTGCAGACCCTTCCCAAGTTGCTGGCTTACGTTTTCTAATTTAAGTGGTTGATCATGACCTCAGAAAGACTGGCACCAGGTTTCTAAAATAGCAAAATATTCCATCTCTAAGAGAATCTATCTTATACGTAGGTGTCCTGTCAGGCTCAGGATTTAAAAATCGACTCATTTGAACCAGGCTATAAGTAAGATTAAAATAAATGCGAACAGTTCTTCAATAAGAGTTAATGTGGCCCACAAGGATATTCCACGGGTAATCATGAGTTTCTAATTATAGTGCTGTGCTTTGAATTTGCTGATTGACATGGATTTAAAATTTATCATAGCTTTAACTCATCTGCCCTATTTAATAGGTTGGGGGTTAATATTATTATCCTCCCACATGTCTAAATACTTAGTGCTGCTGAAAGGTTAAGCAACTTCACCAGCAACACATGTGAACTCTTCTGCTTCATTCAAGCCCGTCCTCTTTCTGCTCCTGGAGACTGTTTCTCTGGTGCTCATTCTCAACCTAGATGGAATGAGGTCTCATTCTAGGTCTATACCACTGCACTAAAGGATGATCCAGATCTTTCTTTGAACCCATACAGGATGCTCCAGAGAACGACAGCAGGCTTTACCTCATTGAGCCCATCACACCCCTGTGTTGTAGCAGGAAAGTGTGTTGAGGAAGCCCATCCCCTCCTGCTCTCCTCCAAGCTACCACTGTCCTTAACTTCTATGACATCATAGAGTTGACAGAACCAGGCCAAATCAAGACAGCAGCAGCACCTTTTCTCACCTCTCTTCTGCTATTCTTACTTTCCAAACCAGCACAAAACTTCTTTTGTTTCTCTTATTCAAAACTGTTCCTAAATCTCCATTCATAAAACTGAGACCAACTCAACATCAACTGAGTTTCTAGCCTGCTGGTCTACCCTACAAATTTCAGAGGTGTTCTTCCACAATCACTTGAACAGATTCTTGATTTCTTAAATCTCTTGTATGTTCACATACATGTAGAAAAAAATCTATTGGTTCTGTTTTTCTAGAGAACTCTAACTGATAAAGAAGGCAACTACCAATTTTACTACATATCAACCATGTGTCAGGAACTGTGCTAAGCAGATTACGTACAGTCACTCATTTGAGAAGGTAAAACTCTCCATAACCAAACATGAAATGTAGTCTACGATGTATTTTTCAAATGTCACTTGCAACGTATTGCACTATTCCAAATGTCTGAGTCATCTCCTCCCATCCTTCCTTACTAAAAGCTGTGTAATGTCGTAAGCCTTCATAAATACCATTTATGCCCTAGAGGAAGAGGCCAAGTACAGCAGCTTTCAAATGAATGAACACAAGTGCACAAGAGTTTGAGCCCTACTATAAAAATGAAAAAGAAATTCCCCAATAGTCTTCTATAAAACACAATCTTCAAGAACAAAACACTAAAAGCAAACTCTACGTAGTGCTAAATATTTAAAAAGATTTAAAAAAAAAACTGCTACACAGATTTCATTTAAGATGTGTAATTTCACACTTTCTACAGGGAGAAGAAATAGGAATGATGGAAAACGTTATATAAAAGAGGAGACACTTTGCAATTTATACATTCATAGAGGTCAATTTCCATAATTTCCACGAAAAGAAAGACTCCCAGTGACTAGTTAGAGAGAAAAACCAAAGAGGTGGAGTGGTTTGCATGCCATTAAACATTTGCCTGAAGCATAACCCACATTTTATTTTATTCAGGAGAGAATACAGCCTGGGTAAAAGATGCATATGAAATATTTTAAAATCAACAGCATAATTGGGATATGCTTTGGTGCATTTTCCTAAATAAATATACATGTACTTTACCTTCTGATCCGCTAACAGGCTATCGGACCCTAGGAAGTTTCAACTTCATAGTTTCTTCCTACGTACGAGATAGCATTCCAGCCACAGACACCATAATAACAACAACCACAAGGAAAAAAATGATGACGATATTGATAATTATAAAACTATCCACCACTTATTGAAAGATTATTTTGTGTACTGTATTTCTTTTTTTTAAACTTCTACAAATCAATAGACTATAAATTCCAATTTAAAAAGTGAGAAAAGTGCATTAAAATGCATAAAGTATATACAACTGGCAAGAGTGAAAAAATTTTCAGCTTTGCTAATAAATAGAGTAATGTGAATTAAAATAAGACTCCATTTATATAATGCATTATGCTTTAGATCTAACTACCCTCACCTGGCAAAATCACACATGTTCAGAGGTCAGGCTTTCGGAAGGTCATTAGGTTATACGGTGCTACACTCATCAGCAAATTAATGTATTGATGAGTTCATAGCTGAATGTGCTGTTTAGAGGCAGTGCATGCTTGTAAGAGGCAGGTCATTCAGTGCCAGACCTGGAAGAAGCATTCCCAATTCCTCCCCCTCCTCCTCCTTTCTTCTTACTTCCTTCTTCTCCTTCCTTTTCCCCCTCCTCCTCCTCCTCCCTCTCTCCCTCTCCCTCCTCCCCATCTTTCTTCCATTTCCTCTTCCTCTTCCTCTTCCTCTTCTCCTTCTTCCTTCTCCCTCTCTGTCTGTCTGTCTATCTCTCTCTCTCTCTCATTCTCTAATTCCTGGCTGTCATGGTTGAGCAGTTTTCCTCCTCCAAGACCTTCCACCATGTTCTTTCTGCCCTTGAGCCAGTCAACCATGGATTGTACCCTCTGAACCCATGAGCCAAATATATCTCTCCTCCTTTAAGTTTCAGGTATCAGTTATTTTGTAGGTGAGGATAAAGGGAAACAGGTGTGTTAATCTATTACTAAGTACTAGAAACTGGATCCTATTAGAGAACAATTTCACATCTGAGGTGAAATCTTAGAACATGTACACCTTTTGGTCCAGAATCCCCTCTTCTTCCAATATACCCTAGGAATAACACACATGTGTATGAAGACTTTATAAGGATAAGTATCATAGTTTTCTTGTAGATTTGAAAACATAAATATAACTAAAGTGCACTAAATAGATACTTGGTTATATTATTTTAGCACATTCATATCATGGAATACAATGCAGGCCAAAACAAACAACATGCTTTACAAAATGTTTAGCAATAAAGGGAAATATTAAAAATCTTCAAATGGAAAAACAAATTCAAGAGATACATTATTATTCCAATGATTTTGACTTTGCACAGCATACTTAATTTTCTCTGGACTTCTATTTCATTACCTTTTGTTACATTTTTTAAATCTTTATTTTAATGTAACACAAGTAGAAATTAGTAAAGAAACTATTTAAAAACACTACTCTTACTTCTATGAAATAATAAAAATTTCATGATAAAATAGAGAATAACAATGGCTAATATACTGTGCATCACAACCTTAAAAGAATAGTCAAAATGTTACTGAGAGTACAATTCACAGACAAAAAAGACTCCCTCTTACAAAGAAGAAACAATCAAGTAAAAGGACAAAACTTTCTTTTCAGTGAACCAGAGAAACTAGTAGTATAAATGAAACAAATTGGCATGTATCTTAAAATAGTTTTGGAACAATGTAGTAGATGATTAGGGGAATTATTGGAACTTCTTCCCACTTCCAAGTTATCTCTCTGGCCTTTATAGAAATGCAAATTAAAACTACACTGAGATGCCATCTTGCCCCACAAAGAATATCCAACATCAAAAAAAAAATCAAATACAGTAATAACAAATGCTGTCTGAGAATGTAGGGGAAAGAAACTCTTCTACATTATTTGTGGGAAATATAAACTAGTACAACCAATATGGAAATCAGTATAGAGAGTCCTCAAAAAATTAAAAATAGAAATTCCATTTGACCCACCTATTCCCTTTCTAGATCTTCCTAAAAGCACTGAAGTCGTCATACTACAAGGATACATGCATACACATGTTTATGGCAGCACAATTTATAGTAGTTAGATATTGGAAACAACACATATGTCTATCAACAGATGAATGAATAAAGAAAATGTGGTATTTATACACAATGGAGTACTACTCTGTCATAAAGAAAGATAAACTGAGGCATTCATAGGCAAATGGATACAACTTGAGAACATAATGTTAAGTAAAATATTTCATTATCTTTGAAATAAGAAAGTTAGAATGAGTAATGATTTTATTCCAATCTCCAATTCCAAGCACAATGTATTGATTTTAACCTGGGAAGCTTCCACCATCATTAATATTTTCTGATACTTTCAGCTTTCAATCATTTTCAATTACTCCAATAGACTACCCTAAATCTAAGGGCCATTCTGAACAGGTGCAAATAGGCAGCACCTTTGAGCTATACTATGAAGGCAAATTTAAGTTTCTCTTCAAAATATTTGGTTCCATCTCACAAATGATGCTGACACTGCTACTTAGATGTAGCTGTTGTCCAATCACACCACCATACAAATATCTTGAGTTTATATCAGACAGGGTTCTCCAGAAATACAGACCCAATAGGACATGGATGGGTGGATAGGTAGCTAGACATATAGAAATAGACCAACAGGAAGAAATTGGCTTATGTATGTGGAGGCTGACGAGTTCAAAACATGTTGATCACACCAGCAGGCTGGAAAGTACAGAGAGAGTTTACACTGAAGTCTTGAGGCAAAATTTCCTCCTTTTCCAGGAAACCTGTTTGCTCTTAAGGACTTCCATTGATTAGATGAGGCCTGTGCACATTATCTATGGCAATTTCCTATTTTTAAAGTCAGCTGATTGTAAACGTTATCCACATCTACAAAAAAGGAACATCTAGATAAGTGCTTGATTAAATAATTAAGTGTCATAGTTCAGGCAAATGAACAATATGAATCCTGATACCAGGCTACAGTCAGTCCTTCTAAAAAAATAAAAATTTTGCTTAGAGTTTCAAGTAAAGAATAAAAAGGATTGGAGAGGAGTAGAAAGGGACGCAATTTTGAAAAGTCAGGCAGTTCTCAAAAAAGGCAAATTTAGTCATACTGGTGTGGTGGAACATATGAGACTGAACATTTAGAAGTAGGAGAGGCAGACATGTACTTTAGAAAACCTGAAGCAGGTTTTCCCTGTGACAAGGGAATGGAGAGGCATCGTGCAGAAAGATGAGAACTGGGGGAGGGAAAGGGAGGATAAATAGTCGACTGGAATTGTGTTCAATGTCTAGAATAATAACTATCCAGCCCTGAAAACTGTCTCCTGTTATCTTGATCTGCCTGCTATCAGTTGTCAGTGTGTCCCATAGGCTAAAGTAATATACACCAAGCCCATTCATGAGAAGATTTAGAGTTTCTTTCCAAATAAACTTAAGCCTGGGAGTATAGCTCAGTGTTGGAACATTTGCCTAGCATGCACAAGGCCCTGGCTTTGATCCCTAGTACAGGAAAAATAAATAAGTATAGCTTTATCAGTTTTAGGACTAAGAATTATTTATTTTCTGTAATCACCATTTATGTTTCAGACACACTGATAAATGATCATTGGGGTTTTGAATCCTAGGGACTGATTAAGAATATGCCTTCCCTCTTCTGTATTTTTAGTAGTAAATGATTTAGCATAACCTCAGCCTACCATCAAAATACATTCTCTTCCTCAATATTTAATAATTTGCCAGTACAACACCTTCGTTCATCTGTGTAACCAGCCTTTCAAATCCAGTTATTGAATGCCTACCATTTCACTAGACAGGGAAACAACTGAAAATCTCAAAATCAATCCTGCTTTCTCCTCCTCTATACCCTACTTCACATGTAATCAGACTTCCTATCCACTACCAAAGTGATTGATTACCGATGAGCACATTTTCTCTTTTATAATAAACTCCTAAATGCCTCCTTCTAAATCTTCCTACTTTTCCTGTACTAAGAAACTCTTCAAAAAGCATAGCTCATACATTTCATTTGCTGCCTGAAAACTCTTCACTGTTCCTTTTTCCTATAGAATAAATCCACATTCCTTAGGAAATTCAAAGGATTTCCCTCTCCAGACCTACCCCCCATCGTTCCATTTCAAGCACACTCTAGTTTGAATAAATTCTGAGATTTTCCTACCTAAATGCCTTTGCTCAAGCTGTTTCCTACAAGAATAATGGCTTCCCAAACTCAGCCTCACAATCTACATCCCATATATGAGTTAGTACTTTTCCAATACAAATAGAAGAAATACAGCTAACTCTATCCTAAACAAAGAAAGCAAAATTATTAAGTCATGTAATGGAAAATTCCAGAAGTACAAAACAGCTTCAGGTCTTAGCTGGATTGAACCTGGGTTCTCAGGCTATCTAATCGAGTATTACTCTCCATTTCTCACCTTTGATTTCTTTAGGCGAGCTTTACTTTCAGACACATTTTCTATATGTGGCGGCTGATCAGTAAAATTGTTCGGTAAGGTAACAAGAAAGAGATCAGTGTAGAAATATAAGCAGATAAATACTTGTAAGCAGACCTTTCCCTCTGCTTGTGTCTGTAGTCACTTTGCAGGACCTTGAGATGCTTTTCCACTCCTTTCTATCCCAGTAATCTACTTTCGTCTCCAGAGCTCTGCCTCAGCTGGGGCACATCAAGTCCATGCATTTGCTCGCACCTTTCTTTACTTAATTACATCCATATACCTGAATTCATGAACCAGTGTGTTTATTTTAGGAAGCCATACTTTAAGAAGAATGTGCATAATTTAACATGCAGGTTAGAACAACGAAAACGATCTGAATTCTTGGAAACATGTCTTACCAAGGCAATTGCTGTTATTTACTTCTGTAGTTTGCTTTTTTTCTAACTGAACTGACAGGAGGTCAGTCCACTTTGGAAAATCTCTTGCTGTAGTTTGGCTACTTTGCGGCTTGGAGAAAGACATTTGTAACAATCATGATCTTGCTATGCAAACCAAAAAAACACAAGCCCCAGGAACATTTCACTGACATCTTAAAAAGAGAGTTAGTGCCTGAAGTAACTGATTAAATATCTTCCCATGACCAATCAATAAACATTTAAAGTCAGAAGACCCTAGATTTGATCATTCTTTCACTATTTCTTACCTGCCTTTGAATTTCTGGATTGGAAAGGCCGCTCCATTGCTCAGCCTTACCTGTTTCCCCTCTCTTTCCACGCTCTTGGAAAGCTTGTGCTTCTTGCTTCCCCTGGAGTTGGCTGAGGCCTCATAAGTGGTTTTTCCCATAGAGCTGGGAGTGAAAGTGGTTGCAGGCTGTTGCCTAGGCCAGTGACTAAGCGCTTGGAACTACAGTACTTATTCCTAGTGGGTTCCCATTGAATTGGAAGGGACTGATAGCCCATTATCCAGACTCTGAAAAATGGAAAGTGTCAGCTGGCCCACGTTGGATCTGTAAGGTAAAAAGAAATGTCTTTGTTATTTAAAACACTGAGTAGCTACACTTGTTGCAAATAGGGAGGGGTGGGTGAATGGAAGGGAGGGGAGGGGAAGGAGGGGAAGAGGGGGGGAAACCGAGATGTATCATGTACAGGTACAAAATAACCATGTTGATTATGAACATTATGTATACAATGTACCAATACATGTTCTTGGTAAAAATAATTAAAAAAAAATTTAAAAAAAAAACACTGATATTTAGGGAATGCCCATTAATTGCATTATAACTTAGCCTAACCTGACCAACACAATCTTCATGATGCCACATACTTATTTCACTCTATTTCTTGTGTGGTACCTGTTTTTATGTCCCTTCTTATCTGCAAAAAGTAGAAAATTTGAGTCAAAGCAAACTTGTGACTCATTCACTGGGTTCCTACTCTGCACAAAGTTTTCACCAATCAGTAAACTCGATTCTTCAATTTCTCTCTTCATTTATCTTCTTAAATTTTAGAGGTAGAACCGTATTTAATTCCAGTTGCATATAAAAAATTATTTACATCAGCATGTATTAAACATTAATACTAATGGTTTGAGGTAGGATAGTAGGATAACCAGAATTTCTTTAGAAAACCTTTCTTCAGTGAGTCATGCTTTTTTATGCAAAAGAATGCAATTTGAATGAGATTTCACAGTTATTTTATTCAATTTAAAAAGACAAAAGCTGATAAAGAGATATGGAAGAAAGTAGAATTTCTTGATTAGAAAAGACTGACACAGAAGATTCCCAGTTAATCAAGAATGGGTTGAAGAGATCAACTTAATAACAAAACAGTGATTGTGCAGTTGACCTTCAGATGTTATCAGTTGAATTACCTTGCATGTAATTACCAAATCTGTTTCAATGCACTCATTTCTTTGGGCCACAGAATTTTATACTGACTAGCCTTACTTTGTTAATATGATACTCTGCTATCAATAGAAAGTATGGCATCGCCATAAAATAATGGTGTGGTGCTTTCTAAAGTGTCTTCATTCACCTTATTCACTGTATCTGGGACTGTGAAGACTTTTGGCTCTTCCCCAAAGAAAAAATGATAAAGATAGGTAGATGTTTTAACTGATTCAGCACACACAGGCAACCACAATACAGCATCCAAAGACACTCAAAAAATAGAACTTACAGAGGTACTTCAGAAAGTTCAAGGATGGAATAAATGTGTTCAAAATGGGAGGGGAAGTCTTCTGAGGTGGCAATGCGTCTTTTACTGTAAAAATTTTGTAAAATTTAAATATTAACCATATTTTTCTATCACACTTCATATCTTTACACATTAGCTATTTCCAACCCAAATTAATATTAGATTGGTTTCTCTCCAGCCTTGTCAAACTTTTGTTTATTTAAAGGTAAAGATAGTGTTCATCATGATTTAAAGTGGACTCAGCTAAAATGATTGAGTGATCAATTAATGTTACATTGCCTGAAACAGTTACTTCAACACAGTAAACTTCCCTAGAATAAAACTGTTTTCCTGTTTATCCTAAAGATATGATAGGAAAAGTAAAGCAGTATGGATATTTAATCTATTCACATTCTGACAAAAGTGATCAGGAAAAGGATGCCTATGAAACCTATGAAGGATGCCTATGAAACCTGAGCTGGGGATTTAGCTCAGTGGTAGAGTGCTTGCCTTGCAAGTCCAAGGCCCTGAGTTTGATCCCCAGCACCAAAAAAAAAACAAAACAAAAAAAAACAAAACAAAAAAAAACAAACACCTAGGGCGATCACATGCCCTTGAGAAAAATTTAACTTTTTCATAAATTCCTAAATTAAATTACATTCTTCCCCCATTGATTTAACCTCTTTATGACACATAAACTCACCTATATTTTTCCCCAGACCACTGAGGGAGGCAACTATTTACTTTACATAACATCTTATGATAGTGCCATGAGGACCCAAAAGACGGAACTACAGTGGTATCTAGATACTGTGACAAAATACTTAACATAAATCAATTCAAGAACAAAGATTTATCTTAGCTATAGTTCCGGGAGTTGCAGTCCACAGTTTGCTTGCTCCGTTACTTCGGGACTGAAGCAAGGCAGAACATCCTGATGGAAGGACATAGTGGAGGAAAGCTGCTCAGCTCGTGGTGAACAAAAGGTAAAGAGTATGAGAGTTAGAGAGGAAAGGGCTCGGGACCAGCGTAGTACCGGATATCCAAAGCCTGCCCCGTGAGCCACTCCTTTCAACTGTGCCCCCCTAGTTTCTCCACTGTCAAATTCCTCCACTGATGAAGTTCGAGCCCTCATCATCTAACCACTTTGCCGCACTCCAGCAGATACCAAGCCTTTGATATAGTGACTCTTTAGTGGGGCAGAATATGTTCAGCCTGTAACAGCCAGGATCTCCCCTCTACTTGGCTGTACTTCAAATTTTTGCTTTTGATTTTTTGCTTCTGCAATTGCAAAAAATACAAATGCACTATAGTATTTTTCTTCTCCTTATTGTATCTGTTTCTTCACAAGTGACAATTGAGTGGTACTCATTTCCCAAAGTTTACTCACTTAACTCAATTTCTACCAACTATGCCTGATCATTTCTATTCAACCAACACAATAGCTTTCCTCATTTCACCCATACTGGCATTCAGTGCTTGCAAACATAGTAATAACACACCATTTCCCAAATAAAATATTGTTCTGGAAAAATTAACATGCCTTAGGGATGGGGGAATGTATGGTTTTGAAAAGTTTGGGAAATACTAGGTTAAAGACTTTTTTACTATCTTTATTGCTGGTCTTTTCCAAGTCTTTAAACTGTAATGTGCACTCTGAAACTCATGGAAGGGGATATAAACCACATAAGTCCATATACTTGACAACCACAGTTCTGTTTCATTAGTTTACTGTTATAGCATCATTTCATATATAGAAAACAAAATTCTAAGTACAGCAGCAGTTAATTTAGGATTACTAAGTAATACTCCGTAAAATAGCCTCAATAATGACCTGACAGTGTTCTTGCTATTACTATATTTATTTATACTACTCTTTATACCAGAAGATTTATTGTAACATGAAAAATTATTTAAAATACCATAAGATTTAAAAAATTAAATAAAAACAGACATTGGAGTAAAAAATACAGGATAAATATTAAAGCCAGAGATAAAATATATATATATGATATACACCATATATATGACTGAATATATATTATATTAATATGTATAATATATATGATATAAAATATATTCTAGAAAATCCAATTGTATGCAAAGATTAAGGGGGGCCAAAATTGCCTCTGAACTTACTACTAGTCAAATGAAAAAGGGTCAAATGGTTATAAAGACTTATAATAAATGTCCACAAGATCAAAATATAGCAGATGCTTTGGAGAAAGATAACATCTCCCAGCTCTTTGGGGCTGAGGATTTTTGCTCCTGGAGCTTCATTGAGGAGACAATGCATGATTCTTCATAGTGGTTTGCAATCCCATCTGTATATTAAAAATCATCTGGGGAGAAGTATAAAATACATTTTCCAAGTCCCAACCACAAAAGCTACTAAAGTGATATTTTCAACATGATCCTAGGTGATTCTTCAACCAACTGGAAGACCAGAAACTAGGAGCTCCTATTTTGATGGACAATATCCTTAAAAATGTCCATGCTAAAATTGTTTGAGCAGTAACCTTAGTTCAACAACTCACTGTGTCAAGGAAACATATCTTGAGTCGGTTACTTGAAGATATTCCATTAATGTGTTTCCAATTGTTCCACTATTCAACAGCAGAGAAATTTCTTATAAATAAAATTATATGGAAGGCTCATTGCTCTGAAAGCCTGTGATTCCTTTATCCAACTGAAGTATTCAATAAAGACAGTGAGTGTTTACTTAGAAAACATTCAGCTAAAATAAAACACAACTTAGAAACAAAAAATTTCATTTGTAAGCATACTCTCTTCTATCTAACTCAAAACCACCAACATTAATTGGTGACAGAATTCACCACTTCTGAAAGCAATATAAACAAACACAGATGTCAAACAAGAAACAAATTGATAGGATACACAAAATTATCCCAGTTGCCTTACAAGGTGACACTGAATATATTAAACAAAAGTTGGGAGGAAAATTTAATTTACAAATCTCACAAGACTCTTGGCTTCGTAGTCTAACAGTCATTAGACTATGAATTTTCCCTCAACAAAGAAACAATGGAGAGTAATCCTAGAAATGTTCACACTGTAGTACAAAACAATAAACAGATCAGAAATTATCTAATCAATGTTGGAAGGAATGTCAAAATAAAAGCACAAATTTGCATTTCCTCTAGGCTGCTTACAATTGCCGAGTTTGAAAGAGGAGAAACTGAGATTTTTTTTTTTAAGGATGTATCTAACAAACAGGAGTAAGATAAGGACACCCTCAAAGAATGGCAGGAGGTCTGCAGCTCAGGGCAGAAAGGTGCATCTTTGGAGTGCTACTGTGAGTGAAAACACTAAGAACCTCAAAGATACTGTTTTTCTTAGTTACTTCAAATTTAAAGAGAAGAAAAAAAGAAAAGGCAGCAACGGTGAGAGGGACAGGAAAATAAAGTGTGGCTCGATAAAAGGCAAAGCTGTGCAACAATTAGACACACAATGGAGTTTCCTGACACTAGACAAGCTCAGAAAGGAGGAAGTGGACCATTAGACTGCAACAGTGTTCTACAGTGGTTCTCAATCTAGTGTGTACCGGAACCACTGAGAAGACTTGAGAAAACATTTTGCTAAGACATATCCCCAGAATCTCTGATTCAGTGTGTCTGGTGTGAGTATCTACACATGGAATTTACGTTCTAACAAATTCCCAGGTGGAGCTAATTCTTTTGGTCTTGGGCCATACTTTAAGAACCTCAGTTGTAGAGTAGGATGACAAATTCACAGAGCTACAGCATCTAACCAAGATTACTAAGCTGCTCTAGGGTATGAGAGTGAAATATAAATCTGAATTCCAATTTTTTAGGTCAAATCACTTGAATTTTAAGTATATGTAATGCTTCTTTTAAAGTGTTCAGACCCTTAATGGGCTAAACAATGTGTATCCATAGTCCAAATTGACCTGTATCCGGATTCATGGAAGAGGTAGAGAGTTTTGGATCAAAACTTGCAGATTTAGAATGGCTCATTAAAGCTAAAGGTTGAGTTCAAAGACTCAAGCTGTCAAAAATGATAAGTATAACAAGGAGTCAAACAGTAAAATATATAACAATATCTTATTTTTTTCAGTTTACTACCTTTATATATTACTTCATTCTATTGTTGGGTGCATAATGAGGTAAAAGTTTTAATATTATCTCTATTTTCCAATAAAAACGTGAAACTCAGAGAGGCTGAATGTCTAAAGCATTAGAACTCTATTATGAAAACCTGTATTCTTTTTCTGTCACTATGGCTCTATACTTCTAAAAGTTACTTATAGCCATACCTAAAATATCTGCTTATAACATTTGAGAGAATGATGCTTTTATAATATTAACAAATGCAGATATGAATTGGCATCTAGTTGACCCAAGAGCAGATGAGTTGGGCAATCACCAAGGCAACCATCATCAAGAAGAAGTAATTATGGAATAGTAGTAAGTTCAGAGTACTGTGCTTATGGAAATAACATTTCCTGTGGAACTTACACATTTGCATTCTACAAATGCCAGCTCCACTCCTGAGAATTCTGATTCTAGAAGGTCAGAAGCCAATAGGAAGGAATGGTCATTTTCTCTCACTTTTCATTTACGCTTAAGAACACCAAAAGAAGATGGATTTTAATGAGAATTATTTTACTCTACTCTTTTCTAGTTGATCAAAAATTGTGACCATAAACAGAAAAAAAATTAAAAACAAGTTAATTAAAGGGAGAATTTCAAGTAAGAAGGTTTATTTTCTAAATTCTGCCAGTGGATGAAAATCTATTTTGTTCCTCAAGGTAGCCAGAGAAAAGATGATAGAATGCTTCTGAGAACACATTCTATGTCCAATAATTTTCAGTTCGGGAACTCATTATTTTTTGCCTAAGTTTTAAGCCTGGAGCATCCGTAGTCTATAGTGTTCTTAATTCATAACCAATGGCACATTGTCCTCTGTTTAGACACCTGACGCAATATATCATGCACCACAGCCCAAGGTCTAGGTGACTGGTGAAGTTGCTTAAGTATGAATTTTTTAGGAGACAGAAAAGCAAAATGACTGTATTTTCACAAAGAAAACATTAAAATACAGGTAAAATTCTATCAAGCATGTAAAGCTAAAACCATTCTAGAAATGTATGATTACTTAATTATATATTATAAAGGAGTATACAAAGCATTCCGAACCGGCTTAGGTTTTCTCTATTCTAATTTTTAATAAAACAATTCCCTCCTGCTTCCCACAGAGGGGAAACACAGGAATCGTGGGCTTTAGAATTACACTCACTACAGAAAGAAGTGGCTTGAAGTACATCATTGTTTTCCTAGGCCTTAGATTCTTCATCTGACTAAAAGAAGAAAAGCAGGAAGAATCATTCATATTTCCTGGTAGCTTTATAAGGGTCCAAAAAAAGAAATGTCATACATGAATGTGTATGTGAGGCCTTCTGTAATTTCCCAGTTTATTTCCATTTTCTTCCTACTTTTATCCAATTGCTCCTGCCTTCCCCTTATGCTACTAATTCTGGTTGGTGTAAATAAAGCATGTTCACCCTCCTCGGCATTACTAACTTGTGGAGTGGAAAATTCTTTGTTGCTGGGGATATACTGGTATTCCCATTCTCTACCTAGGAGATGTCGATGATGGTCGCCTACACAGACTTGTGACAACCAAGGAGGTCTCCAGACTGTGCCAAGCATCCCTTGGCGGGAGTGAGGGGGAATCGTCCCCACATGAGAAGCACTACTGCAAACACAACAGTATGAAATAGACTCTACACTTGCTCGCAATTCTGACTGCTCATGTGAGAAGGAAGAAATAAGTGCACAGTCTTAAATCTATCTGTTTTAAGTCTTAGTGTTAGTGGGTGTAAAGTGGAATTGTCAAAGAAATGGATGACCTCTTCATTCAGGTGGATATATTTGAGAAAGTCAAAGACAGAAACAAAAGAGGAAATCACATTTCTAAAATACTTTCATCTTCAAGCAGACTTCTAGATTATAACCTCATTAAAAAGTAATTCCCTCTCTCTCCCTCTCTCCCCCTTCCTACCTCCCTTCTTTCCTCTCTGACCCGCCCAACGTTAAGTGTACTTTTGACTCAATAAATTACTTCTGGTTCCAATAAATTAGTGTAATAAAAACAAAACTAAAGGGTATGGCTTTATTGAGAGCATTTCTGAGGTATAATATTGAAGAGAGGGTATCTTGAATAGATTGTTGTTTTAAAGTGAATTCATGATACTATTAAGTTTTCAAACCCATAGTCTAGAGAGGAGCATTTCAAAGATAAACTATCTTGATATTTTCATTTCAAAGACAGGTAATAAGTGGAATACAACAATTTCCAGAGGACTCCAGGCAGGCAAAATCTACTCTACACAACCAGTCACCATTCTGAGGCTTCTGAAAGAGGTTTACTTTATAGTCGTTGCAAGAAGCTGCAGGATTTGTGGTGGTGGTGCTGCCTACACAGTAAAGACGGATGACCTGATTAATAAATTCTGAGAGAAGCGGCTAAGAGGGGAGGACAAGGTGAAGTGCAGAACTAAAACGAGAAGATAAAATAGGCAAGGAAAAGCACAGTCAGGTGGGGAGGGAAGAAATAAGCAGATAGGATGCTCCCTTTTTAAGTATTGACTATTTGGATACACTTCATTTTTGAGAAAATATGACTGTGAAAATACGAAATATTTTCCTCTACCTGGGATATATTGCTCCTCACCCTCATATCTTATTTTATAGGTAACAAATGTCCTCCAAGATATACAACACTGATCTACTCTGACTACTGTTTATGAGACACATGTCTTTCAGAGCCAGCAACAAGGAAGGGTCTGTGTGCCGAGGGATCCCAACGTAATCGGAAGGGAGAAAAGTGTTGCTATCATTCCTGTATGGATAAGAAAATTGAAGATTAAACAGAGCACTGCTTGTGCTGTGGAACTTGCAGTTAATTTAATCAGACACTCCTGTGGTTCAGGGTCTTAATGAGAAAAAAGCAAGTTCCCTTGATAGCAGAGCTTATTTTTTTTTTCTTAAATTAGAAAACTATAGGCCTGAAAAATGCAAAAGAAAATGCACTTCATGGGAGGACAAAATGCTGTGTGAAAATGTAGTAGCAGCACTTCAGGAATATTTAAGGACCTCACAGTTTACAGGAACTATGTGGCTTCTTTAGAAAATATGCGTGCATTGCCATGACCTGAAAGACAGCAGGGAATACCCCCATAAAACCCTCCATCTGGGTGACCATCAGGACAGGAGCTTCTTCCTCCGGTAGCCTTAGAGATAGAACCTGAACACCCAGCCAAGCCAGTGCTGCTGGGCAGTACCAGGAAAGAAGCAGTTAATGAGCATGTGTTCGACTCATGGCCCCTGAGGCACTTGAAAGTAGAGATGGGGAGAGTGAAGTAGGAGAGCAAGATCCTGCAGCATGGGGCTGCTTTGCCAGGACAGCAGCTTCCCTCTGCAGTGTCCTTCATGACCTTCCTTTCCTCCCTCTTCCCCCTGAGCTCCGGCTTTTACCCTGTCAATCAAGCCCTCCCAATACTTGACCCACAGCCTCTTGTCATGTACATGAGGGTTGGCATCTGAGTTTAAGAACCATTTGAAGAGCAAAGAGCAAGTGCCTCCATCACAATCATGCTGGGGGAACCTGCAAAAGCAGATCTCTTCTGATATTTATCCACTTGAGGCCATCAGTGCCCTCTACCCTCCAATCAACCCTTACAGGGTCCCATAGGAAAACTATCATTAGCACCCAAGTTTGTCAGAGTAGCATCTTCACCACCGCAAAATGACAACGGATTTGATATTCAAAGCAAACAAGGGTTTTAAAGTTGGATGACTCGAGTCGGTGCCCTTGGCTTAGCTTCTGATCTCTTCATTTCTTTGGTAAGCAATAAAGTACAGATTCATACTGCCTTGATGTTCCTCAGACAAGTCCAGGGGACAGAGCTGCCTCGACTTGACCGCTGAAACGCAGCCCACACCAAACATGGATTCTCCTTGTCAGAGACTGTGCTTATAACCCTTTTCATGTCTTTGACTATGGACTTTTGAAAATGATGATCGCTCAAATTTCTTCTGAGGAATCTACTACTCACTGCCTTAGAAATGCAGACATAAGGAGTCAAGACAGACTAACAAGGAAGTACAACAGAGAAGTAGCCCAAGGTGTTGACTAGCACAAATGTCTGCCAAACAACCATTCCAGTGGGTTATGCTGAACGAGGGATTAGGCACTGTCCCAGATTGATGGAACCATAGCTCCTTGGACTTTCAGAGGCTGTTACAGCAATCTAGTCTACCCCAAACCCCTGTACTTAAAATATATATATATATATATATATATATATATATATATATATATATATAAAATAACAAAAAGGCTAGTTACTTTGCCATGATTAAGTCACATTATCTGTAGTTTATCATTGGCAAGAGTTTTGAAAGAATTGACATTTTACCTTATTTGAAAGCAAAAAGCCTGCTACATCATCATGAATACAGTATTAGTCACTTTTTAATTGCTGGGACAAAATACCTGACATAGACAACTTAAAGGACAACAGGTTTTTTTGGTTCCCAGTTTCAGAGGTTTCAGTTCGTGATTGGCTGATTTCAAGCAGAAACATCTTGGTGCAAGAGCATAGCAAAGAAAAGCTGTTGAATTCGTGGCATCCAGAAGGCAGAGAGGAAGGGAAATCTTGAAATGAAGGGACTGGAGGCCAGTTATAGTCACTAAGGTCACCCCCCAACAATGACCCACACAGACACCCAGAGTATGCTCTACTGATCTCCCCAGCATCTCTCAAGCCAATCTAGACACTCAAAATGGACATCACAAATGTCGATAGCACACATAAAATTCCTGGGTCAAAAGCAAAAGCCTTTATTATTCACAGAAATAAGAGTTGCCAGAGTATCGGCATTTTTTATGCCACTTCCCCAAGCCCCAGTTTCCACAGAGAGATTTGAAGAGGACAAGAGGACACCTACACAACAGGTGATTGAGCCACAGGAGAAGAGCCCTTAGCATAATTAGGAAACCTAGTTCTTGTGTAATAGGCACTAACCATGACTTTGCTCCAGAACATCACAACCACCAGGAAACACAGGTATGATCACAATCATCCAGAGCAAAGACACGTCTAGAAATGTCAGAGACGCTAAAAGAATTCACTTTTTCTATGCTGTTTTGCTTTTCTCCATGTACATCATTGGTCAGTCACTCTGATCAATCTTACCCACTGAGGCTTGGACCAAATCCACCAGCTTGACTCAAACAACATTTAATCAAGGCTCTTAGCAATAGGACACTCGGTGGTAGGAGGAGGCGGGCCTGTGGTGTTTACCTTAGCCATGCCTCCCTCTCTACCCCAGACCCAAGTAGCTACACAAAACCCACAGATCACTGGCATCTACCTCCAGGAACAATAGTGATTATTTTCATGTTTTGTTATGACTCTCTAATTGGTCTGAGGTATTAATCCAAGTACAGCACAATGTATCCGTGACTACACATACTCCACCTTGACTTGGACAAATGAAATACAGGACACTTTCATCACCCATAATAGTCCAGGCCAATGCAGGAAAGCTAACCTGGAAGAAAGAGGCTAAAGACAACCTCCCCAGGACTTCTGTAGTAAGATAACTGCCCACAGAGTGCACATAAATAACAAACCTGTTATCCATCCAGAAAGAGCAGAACTGGCTCATACCGATTCCAACCTAGAGCTTTTAGGAGGGCAAAGGTGTCTCCTTCAGGCTCTTTTTCCACATCCCGCAGCTGCATGCTGAACGTGAAGAGAGAAGACAGAGATGAGACACAGTCGGGAGAAGACCAAGTCCCTGCGTCACCTCACGGAGCACAGCCACCTTGTATTCATGGTCCTCCAAAGGAGCACAGCCACCTTGTATTCATGGTCCTCCAAAGAAGCACAATGAATAGGACAGAATGAATAGGACATGTATTGTGAGAGAGACACAGAGACACAGAGGAGAGAGAGGAATTGTAAGGTATTGACTCATGTAGTTATGAGGATTCTGAGAAGGCCAGTCATCTCCCATAATCATTGCAGGCTAGAGACCCAGAAAATCCAGCAGTGAAGGCCTGAGAGCTGGAAAACCAGTTGTACAGATTCCAGTCCCAGGATGCAGCACTGAGGAAGGAGAGGACATGTCCCAGTTTAAGCCATCAGACATACAGACAGCAAACACACCCACATTTCCTCCATCTTTTTGCTCTCTTCAGGCTTGACGGAGACTCACCCACATGAGGGAGGACCATCTGCTTTACTTTGTTTGCCAATTCAAACGCTGGTATCTTCCAGAAACACCTTTAATAGACACACCCCAAGATAATGTTCAACCAACTAAATAGGAATCTTACACCTCAGTCCAGCTGACGCATACAGTTAACTATCGCACACTCTTGGACAAGAGCCTGATCTGGGTTGTAAAGTGAGTGAGAATCGAACTTCCTGGCGCCATCACAACTTGTTGACTGTTAGCAATAGAACCTACTGTATTCACATGTGCTCTCAAAGAAACACACATACATACAAAATAAAAAGACCTTATTTAAACAGAATTTAAATACACTATGAGTGCATGAGAAAATGAAATGCTACACCACAAATAAATAAGCTTAATATGCTTGAGTTTAAGAAAAACAGGACTCAGCCTGTCCAGGTGATATACACCTGAAACCCCAGCACTCAGGAGCCTGAGGCAGGAGGATCTTTGGAGTTTGAGACCAGCCTGGCTACATAGTGAATTCAAGGCCTGCTGGACCTGTCCCAAAAAAGATTCAAAAACATAATGCTGAAGGCAAGAAGCAACATAGAGAGACTCGCTGCAATATCATATATGCAGAATCATAAACCACAAGTAACTATTTTTTGGTTTCTCAATATCTACAAAGCAAGTAAAAATCTGTGTATTCATGAAAGTAACCAACTTCAGAATAGCAATTAATTCTGGAGACAGGAAGAAGGAAAAGATGTAAAGGGGAAGAATTAGCTTTATAAATAACTATTCTATTCCTTTTAAAGGAGAGAGAGAGATCTGAAGCAAAATAATATGGCATAATGCTAATGTCTACTAAATCAAGACATAAGATCAATCATCTTTATTATATTATTTTCTCTGTTTTTCTCTATGCTTAAAATACTCCATAATTAAAAATGATCTCTAAAACAATATAGGGATATTTAGCTATTCCCAGAGGTTTTTTGCTATGAACATCGACAGTTTATTTAATCCACTTGCATGTGAAAATCTTTTGGGAGCAAGAAGTATAATTTGACTAAAATCGGGATGTTACAGAATTTTTTCTCTAGGGAAATAACACACAGTAGCTGCCTCAGATGCACAGTCAACAGGGAGTCATCCAATTTTACTCATCTTCAGCACATGCAGGGAGTCAGATGCAAAAGGTAACACTCTGGGGCTAGGTTGTGAAGTGGCAGCTTCCTGTGAGGCCTTCAGGTGCCCAAAACAATTAATGGACTAAGCTCACCCATAACTAATTTTCTCATCCCCCCACAAACTTAAGGGAAATTGTCTTCACTTAGTAACTAATCAGAGTATAACTCAATACAAATTAAAAATATTTCTTACCTTCATTTAACTATAAACAGATTGAAATTGTTTGTGAGACGTGGGAGCAAGGTGGTAGATGTTATGTCAGCCCAGGCCAGTGCCCACCTTTTCATGGTGAATTCCTTGATCAACGCAGCCCACAGAAAGCAGAAAGTTCCCTGTCTTCTGGCCCCTTAAAGACTGTGTTAAGTTTCTCCTCAGTTTCTATTTATATGATTAGCAAAGCCTGACTAGTTATGTTTTAATCTGTTGTTTATATCAGTTTCAAATATGTTTATACCCTCCATAGCATCTAGCGTGATCCTTATGCATGTTAGATGTGAAAAACAATTTTTTGTTAAGTATATCTGTAATTCACCATAGAAATTTGATTTTAAAATAATAGATGTGCCCTTTAAATTGAACCCTATCTTTCAATCCAATGTCCGGTCTGTGGCATATGGCTGATGCTGTCTGATAAATCAGTCAGTCAAAAACATCAATGAGTCCAAATGCCTTAAATAGTACAGAGTAAGGAAACATATCTCTACTTCAAATGGTGAAGTTAGACGGGGAAACTGATTGTTCTTGCATTTAATCTTCTTTTCCCTTTCTTCACATTGCTTCTATAGTGGAAATAGATTGATCATTTGCAAGCACAGTCATTCCTGAGCTGTGTTCTTAATAGGACAAGAGTTTTCAAAAAGGTTTTCCTGGAAGAGCAAATTAAGAGCTAATAGGATGTATCCCATCCTTTACCTGGAAAAAAATGAAGATGGAGTAACAAGCACAGTCTTCGCAAGAAGGGTATACTGTATATTATTATTATTATTATTATCACCATGATCTCCAGCAGCTAAGTACTTCTCAGGCAGTTGTAGCGTATTTATTCTGACATATTCATTATTGTTCCAAGACAAAATAACAACATTTTTGTAAAAGGAACCAAAGAACTAACAGGGACTAATAAGCATAGCATCTATAGGGAGCATCCAAACACAGACAGAATCTCTGTTCTATCAATATCTCACACCCAGACGTCAACTTGACTTATTGTAATTGAAAGCAAGGTTAATGCAGACAGGGGACTTAAATATACAGATAGTTATTTATAATTGTGAGTTTTAACCAAAGATTTGCACTTTGATATCTTTCCCTACAAACCACATGCCAAAATTATCAAATGTGTTGATTTTGGGTTGGAAAGTGACATCTCCCTTCCTCGGTCCTCAGTGGTTTCCTTTCACCTAGGATAATGTTCTTACTTCTCAGCAAGGCATTAGACACTCTTCATGTTCCAGTCCTGATTTATATTGTGAGATAAAACCCATATCCCACTCCGTCTCTCCATTTATCCCATAATTTTAACATCCTGATCTACTTGCCAAACCAGGAATAGAACGAACCCTTCTTCTACCTGGTGGTTTACTTACCTGAAGTGCTCTTCCACATCTTCTGCTGCTGCTCAGAGTTCTAAGCATCCTCTAAGATCCAGCTCAGACTTTGCCTCTTCTGTGAAACCTTACATGATTCCTCTTTGCAAATTAAATATGCTTTTGTAGAACCACAGAAAAATTCCTTGCACACTAATTTAACTGAATCAGCAGTGCATCCTGTGTAATTGAAGGCTATTTTAATGTCTTCCTGTCTTACTCCATTATATCCTTCCTGTGGTAGGACCCACGTTCCAGAGTCATAGTGCTTCACACACTGTTTTGCACTCAGTGGACCAATGAACATTTGTTCTATGATTAAATGAACACATGAAAGCATAGAGTTGTTTAGTTTGCATTTTGAACTTGTGATTTCATAATACATAGAGTCCAATAAGCTATAAAATCATTACAACCAAAGAGAGTAGGAAGATGAGTAGCTTACAGAGTAGACATTAAGCAAGGAAGGAGACTAGAATAGAGACCTGAGAGCCAAACTTGAGCGTAAAATTCGTACTGTAGTGCCATATAAAGGGAAGAACACTCATTTGGGGGCTGTTAGACTAGAATTCATATTTTCACTCCACCACTTAACTCAGCTGGATCTATTTCCTCATTTACATAATGGAAGCAGAAATCTTTACCTGTCACTGCTATTTTAAGGACAAATAAAACTATGGCAGGGGGGTAATGAAGAAGAGGACATTATTATGAGATTATTTACTCATGTGTTTTCCCTGTATAACTGTAAACTCTGGTCAAGGAAGTATGAGCAAAAGAAGAGTAAAACGGAGTCAGTCCTTGCATTTTAAATTTCAGGAGTCTAAACTTTATTTAGCAAGGAATGGAAAGAAGTCATGTGTGTCTACCGCAATTTGGGAAAGTGTGTGGTGAGTGGGAACAAACTTGCCTTTTTCCCACCTCTGAGACTTCACTTGCTTATTAGACAGAAATCTCCAGGCTGCACAATGGAAAAGGGCTGTAGAGGAACAGAAATCAACTGGGTGCTACCATACAGGGAAAATAGAACCATCTACAAGGACTCACTGCCAGCTCAGTTCCAGAAAGAATGGAGAGAACAACTGGATAGATTTGACCAGAGACCAAAAACAGGCTTGGGCTTCATTTTGCACAAGTCAGCAAGATCCCAATGAAGAAATGCTTTTGATATGAGTCTGTAGTAGAAAGAGCCTCGAGTCTCACTGCATCCCTGTGGCTCAGTGTGTCCAAGAAACAGTAGAAACATGTACCTACAGGGACTTGGAAGCCAGTGACGCTGCCCACAAACTTTCAGTTGTAAGTTCAAGTGGGAGATTGATCATATCTTCTCTAAATCCCAGAGTGGCAGAAGAGATACAAAGAGAGGCATACCCAAAGCCTTTGGAACAGGAGCAAGGCACAAGAAACAAGACCTTCACGGTGAGTGACAGTCGACTCAGTGAGGCTGATGATAGTGATCAGATGTGGCAGAGCCCACCCAACATCTTTACACTACACCCATCCTTCCCCTCGCCCAGAGAACAAATAAAGCCTCAGGGAAGGAGGGGGAGGGGGGACTGAACTGAACCGATAGAGATTAAATTTCTGAAATCCAAGAGGATGAGCTCTCATAATGAAAATTATGATTAAAATTAAATTACATTAAATTTCAGAAAAACGAGGGAGTTGCACTGCTTTTCTCCTCTGGCTATGTAGACCTGGGTTTTATTTATGCAATGCGTCAGGTCCAGACTTTGCCGGGAGGGTTCAACATGTATCATGCCTTCCTATCCTCCCTTTATCTCCCCGTATTGTATACTAGGCACAGGAGTTGACAAATTTCTTCCAAAAAGGTAGATAGCAAATATTTCAAGATTTGCAGGCCATAAGTTCGACTACAACTACTGCATTCTACCCTTGCGTTAAACCCCAAACATAAGCTATATGCAATATACAAACAAGTAAGTGTGGTCATGTTCCAAAAAGAATTTATTTATAAAAACATAAAATAAGCTGGATTTGGACCGTAGTCCGTAATTTGCTGACCCCTGGCCTAGAGGAAAGGAAAGTGGTTTTAAAAAGTTACTAAAATACTTATGAGATAATATAGCCCCGAGCTAAGATGGTAGCTGTAGGAGTAGAAAGGCATAAATAAATTAGGGCAGAAGAGGCAAACAGCAGCAGAAAAAGGGATGGTGAAGAATTCAAAGATAATACTGAAAGGATAAGATATTTCTTCTAAAAATGGAATATTTAGGGAGAGTTTAGAATTCCTTAAGGGAAGAGAATATGAATACCTCCCTTATCGCAAAAATTCTTATTGTCCATACACAGGTGCAGAACTCAAAGGCAGAAAGAACATTAAAAAAAATGATTATTCTTGCAGGTTCAAGCTCCAAAACTTTAGCAGTCATAACAGTGTAATATAATATTTCACAAGTGTTGTCTTGATTCCGTGTTCGAAGTCATAGCTAAGAATTCTCAGTAGGGTTTATAAGCAATTTGTTAAACCCCGAACAGGTTCCTTGTTTCACTCCCACTCTCCCGGGCCTTAGACACAAACCCCCACCTCCCCAGGCCAGATACTAAACAATTAGGGAAAGCATCTATGTCTCAGATACAACATGAAATTTCTCAAATTAGGAAGCCCATGAAACCTAAGTATCCCCAACCTATTTGCCACAGCAAGCAAGTTAGCCTGCCCCCAGGTACAACCTCCTGTGCAGCCCTGCCAGGCAGCCTTCTCTCCATCAAGAGTTATAACAAAGAGTTCTACCTTCCATCTAGCCATGTGTTGCTGTGCTGTGTCCTACCATCAAAGCAATCTTTAATCTTGCAGAGCAAACAACTGCCTTAACATTTTGTTGAGAATAGTGGTAGGAGGAGGAAACTTCCAGATCTGACTTCCCCCCAATTCCTATGTCAGCCAAACAGTGGGTACTAAACACAGCCTGCATAACACAACTCTTGCCCAAACATTTCCAAACAGTTTTCCAAAGCAGAAGCAAACATTTGGTGAGAAAATTGAGGAAAGGGATTTGCCATTAAATTACCATGGTACCGCTGTTTTTTAAAAGGCATTGCTGCAATGTTCTTATGAGGAGATTATTTGATTCTCCTAAAATAAAATCAAATAAATCATGCCAACCAAGTTAACAGACTCTCCTTATTGAACACTTGTTAGTGGGTGCTTTCTACCCTGACTGCCACACGGAGAGTACTTGGCAGGGGCCTGAAGTCCCCTAGAAATGAGTGCCATCCCTGGACTGTGTCCGTTCCACAGGCACTGGTGATTGGCTGTCTATAAAACTCGCCTCTTGCCATCTGTTCCACATTTGTCACCCTTGGTTTACATTAGCTAAAACTATAAACTAGATTGACGTTAAGCTTCCAATTTAAGATTTTACTTCTATCAATAAATTCCTTCATAACCACCAGTTTAGATTTTATGCAGCTCCTCCCTGCTCTCCGTCCTCATGCTCCTTAAGTACCACTCAGGCTTCCCCTCACTGCTCCACTCTCCTGAACAGTTTGTGACCTGCACTTCACACTCTGTCCTGTCCCATCCCATCAACTTGCTGCTGTCCCATTTATCTGGCTTTTTCCTTGACTTGACTTTCTGGGCTGCAGGCATCTCGGCATTTTCTTAATTTCATATATGGTATCTCTAAGCTTCTCATTGCTCAACCTCTCGATTATAATAACTCCTCATATACCAATATGTGTGGCCCCCCTCAAGTCTTCATTCTCTAAAAGTAAGAGATTTTTTTTTTTCCTCAAGACTTGACAGAATGAGTATGACCTTTAGACTCAGGCCTTACTACTTATCACCTTCATGATCTTAGCTCTCAAATATGGTCTGAATGCTGCCCCACCCCCAAGCCCCAATCCAAATGTTGGAACTGAAACCTCAGTGTAATGGTAAAAACAGGTGGGGCCCATAGCAGGTAATAAAGCCATGAGGCTCTACCCTCTTGAATGGGAGCAGTGTCTCTACAAAGAAGGTTGCAGGAGCTGCCTCCCCTCTGTGCCATCTGAGGAAAAAGTAAGAAGTCTCCACCTCTGAAGCAGAGCAGGGCTTCACCAGCTACCAGATCTGCTGGTGGCTTGATCTGGGACTTGCCAGCCTACAGAATTATAAGCAATACTCTTCTGTTGTTTACAAATTTCCCAGCCTAAGGTATTTTGTTACAGCAGCAAAAACAAACCAAGACACTCTAACCCTCAGTTTCCTCATCTATGAAAAGGAGATAAAAAATGTACCTTCTGCACAAGATTGATGAGAGGATTAAGTGCGATGCAGAGGATCTAACATAATACCTGGTCCACAATGGTGTCCAATATGTTATTAATTGTTTTGGTCAATGGTTCATAATCCACATTCTATTTGAGTCTAAATGATTTTGGGCTTATTTGCCATCTACAAATGTTACACTCAATACTGTTTTAAGATATTATTTTATTACTCTAGCATCCGATTTTATAGTCTTGTTTATGGTTCTAGTATATGTTGACTCTTTTAATCATAAGACTAGGATTAAAAAAGGGATGAGATTTTTCACTATGAAAAGACAATGCACTAGTGGAAAGAGGAATTTAGGAATTGGGGCGTTTATTTTAACACTCACCAGATAAAAGCGAATTTTGGCAGTCCTGAGAAATTATATTGCATCGACATTCCTTGGAGAATACTGATTTGAGCTCAGAAGCTTTCAATTCTGTGATAGTGACAATGTTAAAGTTTATATCCAGTTTGGAGGGGAGAAAACAACACCCCCTTTGGAATTACTTATATAATTGTGTGAGGCTGTTTGGAGATATTTGGTATTTAATTTAAACTAATTTACTCTTTTTTCCCATTATTTATATCCTGACACCAAAGTACTGCCCCAAACGAGGAGCATCATCCCTAAAGACCCCACATCTGGGTTACCTTGAGGGATGTCCTGCCTTTCATCCAAAGCAGCCCACTGCAACCCACAAGGAGCTGCTCCACAGACTCTCTTTCTGGGACCCAACAGGAGAAAACTTGTTTATCCCAATGCCTATTCACTCTGTTTAAAAAACAAACAAAAAAAGCAAAAGAATCAGAGTCTTTCTTTTAAAAAAAAATAACAAAGTAATTATCACAGTAATAGTCAATGTCAATGTAGAAAATATTATTAAAAATCTACAAAGCATGTAAAATGACTCAAAATAAACTATTTTGCAATTATAATTATTGTTAATAATTGCAGTATATTTCTCACAAGATTTAGTGTATACACACAGGCACATCCCAGCTTTCTATGACTCAAATCATTCTTAGATTTAAGATTTTGACTTATGCACCGATTTTAGGACCTTTTTACTCCCTTCCTCAAGATAAATCTCCCTACTTCATTAAATTCTCATAACAGCAAACTGTTCTATTGAATTGAATTAATGTTTAGAGGCTTAATAATATGAAGAGTAGAATAGTGCTTGATGATAAGCAGGAAATTTTCCTAATTCTTAATCCAACCATCTCCCTGATTTCTAGATCACTGATAGTTATTTCTTAAGAAAGACTGCCTCTGATTCCCAAATACCTACACACAAACCTTTCCTCTAGTTCTTGCCACCAATTCAATTGCTCGAAAATTTCAGAATGTATAAGAATTACCGAGTTTGTATATACGTAAAATCACATGTATCACTATTATTTGCCAATGAATTAAAGTTCTTTTAAGCATAATTTGACCATATATAATCTCCTGATTACCAAATGGCTTTATCTTTTGTAATGTAACTTGATTATACACAAACACATTTCTTTTTATACTATTCATTATTAAACAACCTCTTAATACAATACAGTCATCTTTCCATATTATTATCCAAACACTTACTCTTAATGGCCTTATAGCATTCCAATCTATGGTGTACCATAATTTAATCAGTGTTCTATTTTCGAACTTCAGTAACTTCTCCTTTTACTATATAGGCCAAAATGCAATATTAAGTGAAGACTAGAGTGAAAATACCTGGACTCATTCAGATAGAATTATCACAGTTCCATTGTTCTCTTCTCCATCCTATAACGAGAGCCCTCTGGAGACTCCGTTCCCAGCACAACACAGATAAATTATGTTCGATGTAATCTCACCTTCCTGACAGAGGTACTTTCTCTTCCCCAGTATGTATGCGTATTGGGGGAATCAAAAGAACCAACAACACCATGAGACGGGAGGATCAGAGCTCTAATGTAATTGTTAATTCAGCTAGGACTACCAACACATACCAATACCAGTCTGTGAGAGGTTGTTGAGAAAGGATATCTACACAGTGTCAAAATATACTCTACATATGACTTAACATTTACGGAAAAGAAAATGTATCTTTATAATGGAGATACGTGTCGATCACTATCTGTGTTGTATCCCCAGTGGTGATAAACCTGATTTCAGGTCATGTAAAAAGAAATAGATAGGGAGGAGTAACTTCAGAAAGATGGGAGAATAAGAACCTGCAGACCTTATTTTCTCCAGCAAAAATGCTTACTTGGCACCGTCACATGGACCACTTCCCTTTGTGAGAATCCCACAGATTTCTTGAGAGGCGCCTGCTCCCAAGAGCTACAAGGAACTAGCCAAATCAAAGCTAATAGAAAAAGGTGTGACATTCAGCCACCATTATTCTTCGTTCAGGCTTAGTATGATACAAAATAGAGATGCTCAACTCCCAGTTTCTCCCTGAAATGAGACAGAGAAGGCTGAAAAAAACATCAAATGTAGAGACATTTTTGTGAGGCTCCTTGAGGATTTGGTTTCTATCTTGCCTGATCTAAGAATCACTAGGGAGGGTTAACAGTTACAGAGCTATGAACAAAGGTAGTAATTTAGATCAGCAATACTCATTTACCACAGTCCCTCTCCAGCTTCCTACGAAATGAGTAGAGAAAATGGCCCAGGTTTGACTTCTCCATGAGCAGGGAAATGTTGGAGTATTTAATTAATATTCCCATTTTCAGAGGGCTGCCTGAGACAAATGAAGGACTAGAAGGAAATTACCTCAATATAATTGTAAAGCCCACAGTTAACATCACAATCAATGGTGAAAAGCTGAAAATATTTCCTCTAAAATCAGGAATAAGGCAAAGATGTCCGCTTTCACCATTCTTATGCAGCATAGCATTGCAGTGGATGTCCTAGCTAGAGCAATTAGGCAAGAAAAAGAAATAAAAAGATGTAAAATAGGAAAGAAAGAAGTAAAATTACCTCTTTGCATTAGATCATATGGTTTCACATACAGGAAAATTTACAAATTATATCCCGGATACTTGTTAGAAAAATGAATGAATTCAGTAAACTTGCAGAACACAAATAAATGTACAAAAATCAGTTACATTCCTGCACAAACATGAAACAATCCCCAAATGATTTTTAATTACATCTACACTAGTTTATACTAGTAAGGCATTTATAGTAGTAATCAATGGTACATTACAGTACTAGGATAAAGACAGACATGTAGACCAATGGAAAAAATAGAGAGTTCTGAAATAAATCCATTTACAGCTCTTCTGCAACAAGGTGCTAAGAACACCCAAAGGGGAAATGATAGTCTCTTTAACAAATGGTGCTAGGAAAACTGAATACCCACATGCAAAATTATAAAATTGAATACATACCTGACACAATACACAAAAATCAACACAAAAATGGATTAGACTTTTACATAAAACCTGAAACTATAAAACTCCTAGAATGTCTCTTATCAAAAAGGCAAGAAAGCACTAGAAAGAATGAGGGGAAAAGGAGACCCCCACACTGGTGGTTGATTTGTAAATTAGAACAGCCATCACAAAATAGCAGAATTGAAATTCCTTAAAAAATGAAAAATCAAAATATACCCTCCAGCAATTCCAATCCTGGCTATTTATCTGAAAGAATTTAAAACAAGATCTTCAGTCCCATGTTCATCGCAGCATTATTTACAACAGCCAAGAGGAGGAAACATCATAAATTAATAGATGAATATATAAAGAAAATGTAACATGTACATACAGTGGTATATTACTCTGATTAAAGAAGAAAGAAATCCTATGATATGCTAATGTGGGTGAGCCTCAAGGACATTATGCTAAGCAAAAAACCCAGTTCGAAGACAAATACTGCATGTTTCTACTTGCATATGGTATTTAAAGTAGTCAAGTTCATAGCAGAAAATAGAATGGTGTCATCCAGAAGCTAGGAGGAAAGGAAAATAGGAAGTTGCTCTTCAGTGGGGACAGAGTATCACTTACTCAAGATTGAAGTGTTGTAGAGATCTGCTGTACAACAGTGTACACAGTTACCAATATTGTACCATAAGCTTAAAAATTTAAGAAAGTAGATCCCATGGGTTTTTTTTACAGTGATAAAAGAAAAAGAAGTGGGTACAATTGCTATCTCATTTACCACATTTCACCCACCATTTAACCATAAAATCTCAGTGGCATACAACAGATAAACACTTTTTGCTCATACCCCTGCAGATCAGCTGGGGGATTTTGCTGATCTAGGCAAGGCTTGGCTGCAAGCTGTAGTTTCAATTCCAGATGGGTCTATATATCACTCAATTTTCTGAGATCCAGAAATTTTTTTTTCATGTTAATGGAGAAGCACAAAAGGACAAATCTAATAGTTCATGACATATCTGCTAACACACCGCTCAGCAAGTCATGTAGAGCAGCTCAAAGAGGAAATGTGCTCTCCTAAGGAATGTTCACAAAGAAAAGGAAAGATGAGTAGAGAATTGTTTTTTGGACAACAATTTATAAACCAGTCACCTTTCAATATTCCTGCCAAAAAAGGTCAAACCTGATTCTAATCATAGCTAAACTATCAGACAAAGACAAGGTAAACAAGATGCTTCAAGTTAACTGGGCTGATTCTTGATAAAAGTTTGACATAGAAAGCAAACAAACAAGCAGATGAGAAATGTTCTAAATTAAAAGAGACCACCATCTCTGAAACTTGAAACCTGATTGAATACTGGAATTTAAGAAAAAGTTATTGATAACATTTGTAGGGCAATAGAGGAAATTTTAAAATAGACTATTATATAGTAGCATGATTTTTATTAATGATATTTAATATAAAAGCCTTTTTCTTAGGACATTAGTGGTAAATATTATCAGTGAAACATTTTACTGTCTGCAATTTATTTTCAAGTAGTTGATCAAAAATATATACATTTATGTACACATATAAATAAAGGCCAGCAAAGGTATGTTAAAAATTGATTAATAATAGCAATCGATTAAGCTAGACAAAAAATATGTGGATAGTCATTGTTCTATTCTTTCTCCTTTTTGGAATTTCCTAAATCTTTTTTAATGTTGAAAGAAAGATAAAGAACAGGTTGAATTAATTATCTAGGGAATTCAGGACAATTTCAAATCACATTAAGAACATCTAAGAGTGTTACACTGAACTAAACAGAGGGGGCAATAAGGATTATATTTTTCGAGAACTGTTCAGCAGGCCCTCTCAGTTTGCCTCACACTGGTTTTAAGGTGCTCAGCAAACGTATTCAAGAAGTGATTAATAATGATAGAGATAACTTGAGATTACAGAAATGTTTGCAGTGAGAAGATAAGCATCCCAATAGGGGCAGAAACAACTTCTGGTCCAAAGCAGACAGAGCTGCCAGAGGCAAGGTATTTCCCCTCCTCGTGGTGTTTCCACGCTGGGTATCCTCTGAGTCTTTCGTATGGTCATTAACCGCCGAAACTACACTTGCCAGAAACAAAATCTACTCTGACTTCTGTAAGTTACTTCTCATAACAAAAGTATCCTTGAGCCAGCTCAGTTCTTCACCACATCCCCAAGATCCACAGGTCATGTTCCTTATAAATAAGTCTGATAAGGCGCATTAAGAATTTCATCCTTTTCAAGCATCGAATTCTCACTCTGCTTCTTATCCCAGAAGAATTCCTCTGGTGGCCCTGAGTCCCTGCTCAGGGAGGAACAGGTGCAAAACAAGAGAGAACAAGAGCAAATTTGAACTTGGCTCTTATTATGCATATCCCCTGAGTGACAATTTTCTAATCTACATGCAATAAATTCAGTAAGCATTCTCTGTTCTGTGTTCTCTTTTGGGAACTCCAGGCCATCCTGATGAGGAGTCTGCTCATTAATAAGAAGGAGAATTTAAAGATTTTCATACTGGTTAATTCCCATTTTTCTTAAAAGAGAGAAAGAAGAGAGACAGACAGAGAGAGAAATCGAGTTTGCTAAGTAACGTCAGTATTTGGTAGAAAATATATTTTATGTCAAGAAGTCACCGTATTTGGATTTATATAAGTTCTGGTAGTAATAGTGCCTTTAAGTCATTCTTTAGCACTTTCTTAATATAATCTTTGGTTGCAAATATATTTGAACTGTACAACCAAGCTCTGAAATATTGATAGGCTCAGAGATGGTTTCATCTATAAGGTAAAGTTCGAAGGCATCTAGATTTTTTGTTCCATTATTTTTTATTCCCTTACTTATCCATGCCTTTATTATACATCCCCCAATCATTTTCATTAGTTTTAATTTGCCTCTAATTCTTAAAAGCATAACTTTCAAAAGTAAATCATGATTTGCCTCTCAAATGGGACCAGAATCAACAAAATCCCAAATTTTCGCATACACACCCTCTCAACCTCCCCCAAACACACACACAAAAACCCTCCAAGTGCTTCTTTTTGGGAGGCCAGCCCCATGTGTCCTGGGGCAAGCATGATTTTTCAGACCAATTTCAACTGTGACCCCAAACTGCAGTGTTTCAGGGTCTTCACTACTACTTCTAATCCAGAGAAATAGAACCAGGAAATTTTACCTGATACAGAAGGCACAAAATCTAATAATATTTAAATTGAGGAATCTAAAGTCCCCTGTGTAATACCCAAGTGTCACTCTGTTATGGGGAAGATAATTCCCAACCTGTTAGATGTCAGATTGCCAAGTACATGGCCTCACAACATTGAGAAATGAAGTCACTGACCAAAAGAAGAAGTTAGGAGGGTTTTATTGGGAATAAAGAGAAAAAGAATAACTGCTGGATTTCCAGAAGGAGTCCCATGTGGGAGGCCACTGAACCTCTTAGTCAAAGGTATTTCATACTGCAAAATCACAACGTGGGTAAATGGGGGTTAAACTACAGTCCATCTCCAGGATTATCAGTACAGTCACTTAGCTAATATTGATCCAATAGGGAAATGAGTCTCATAGCAAGGAGCGATCAAAGCATTCCTGGAAAGGCATGGGAGTACCGGTCCAGATGTTCTGGTCACCCACCTGTGTGCCTGCATCTCTCTGGGCTCACTGGACCAGGTGGCGCTAATCACAGCACAATCCCAAACTGCTGTTTATCTCTGTGGAGGCTGGCCGGCCTGGCTATTGTGTCTCCATGCTGAGGCTTGGTTCTCTTCAGATTCACCTCCACCCACAATCTCAGTGTGTCTCATCTTCTGCACTAGAGCCTCAAGGGCCATCTCTCTTTGGCTGCCTATTAATTTCTACCTAATTTAGCTGTCTATAATAACTCCACACCTTAGAAAAATGTTTTGTGCCAGTTTGCTTTTTGAACAAAATAAGGCTTACTTCTCAAGACCAGGAACACACAGACCAATTTTTTGTGGACTTCTAAGGGGCCTGGAAATAGTCTTGCCTCTACAATGCTCCTTCCTGTGGTCTTCCAGTGTTCCATCATGAAGGAAACTGTAGCCAGAATGCGCCTGGGCAAGGGAACTGTGTATAAAACAACCTGAAGAAACAGTCTCTGAGCTTAGTTGTTCATAAGTTACAGAAGAGAAAGGCCAAAGGATTTCAATTCACAACACTGCTGGATAGCAGAATTAAGAACAGAATTTATAGTTCATATTCCTAGTCCATCATTCATAGTCCTTTCTACTTCTATTTCTTCAGAATTCATCTTCCATTTTAAATATATATATGACAAAATACTAAAAGAAACCTAGTATCACTCATTGTGTAAGAGTTTGACCTTCTGCTCACATCAGTTTTTTCTTATTCCTTTATAATTGTTTCTTAAAATCATGAAATCTGGCTTAGACATCTACAAATAAAAGTCTCTGTTTGTACTATTCTGATTTCTATAATAAATCTCTCTTGTCATCTGCTTCTAAATCAAACATTGTCTAGCTTTTTGAGAACAAATATTGAATATTTGTTTTTAAATACCATCAATACTGTTGGTCACAGAAAAAAATATGTCCTTAGCTCTTCAATTTTAGGAAGACCTGAGATTTCATGTGACTGAACTCTTGTTATTATAATATTATTACTAATTTTTCTGAATAAATGTAATAAAAGAGAAAGAACTTCAAACAAATATCTATGAAAGGTATAAGTAGATATTCACTGTAGATACAGAACATATACATATATGCGCTATATTAGATATATGCTTTATAAGAAGCTCTGTGGGTAAAAAGATGCACAAAAACACAAAAAGGATATTATATCAGTGTTTTCTCCCAATTTCAACACCCAGAACCCCATCAAAAAATAAACATCAGATTAAAATAGTAAATGTTTTAAAGTCTACTAATTTTTACATAGCAGCACATATTTTTAAGTACTTGTTGATACACGAAATTGTTCTTAATATTCCAAATGTTCTATAATTCACAAACTTGCTGCATCATTTCAGCCCAATAAGAAAACATTATTTTGTGACCTCAAGTTCTCTGATTAAAAACTGTAGGTGTTAAAGTCACAACTTTTTGAGACTCTGAAAAAGTAACTACTTATGTGAAAGAGGACAAAGCAGTGTTTGCAAAACAAAAGAAGCCCTCTGAAAAATAACTCTCTAAAATATATGAAAAGCATTCCAGTCTTATGCACAGACAATGGAATGCTGATTTGGAAAATATATGTGTAAGAACAGACAATGACAGATTAAAACTCATTCAAATTAAACCAGCTCATTTTGTAGCTTTAGCTAAAAGGAAAATGCTACTTTTGTAAAAATATATAGACTCCCTTTTTCCCCTTTATATGCAATAATCCAGCAAAACACTTATCAGATATTTTCCCGTCTATTCCCGGTCCTGCAGTGCTGTTCCACGGAGGAGAGGATGGGGGGTGCTAGAGTATCCAACCATCCAGGACCTATGAGAAACTTTGTAGAAGAAACTTTATTTGACCATAAGCCACTGGGCTGAAACAAAAGGCAGACAATACTGTCATCACAGTCTCTTTGGGGGTTTTATGTGGAATTCTAATTAACCAACCCTCATTTTCTTTTTAGATATCAAAAAACCCAATCTGACTAAAGTTCCTAAGGAACTGAGAAGAAAAATATGAATTTATACATTTAGCATACATTAGGAGGGGCTCCCTGCAGATTCTTCAGGAGACTATTCCACCATCAGTTTAAAACATTTCTTTAAGACTTGAAATTGAAATGCCACTCATCAGAAATCGAACTCCCTAGAATATATCAACTTGACAAAACAGAAAAATGTGTATTTCAGTGTCTTGGGGTTGATGAGAATAAAGTCTAGATGACACATTCTTGAAGCAGAAGTCCCCTTTGTGAGTCTGTATTCAATGGATATCCCATCTCAGCCTCCAAAACTCCATGAAGGATAAGATAGGATTGGTTAATTCATTGCTCTATCCCAAGAGCAAGTGCAGCGGCTAATACACAGAAAGTATAAGTATTTAAGTTTCTTCTAGAAAGAAGTCCAATAAATGAACAAGATCAGCAAACCTCAGCGGAAGACTAGGAGGTCTTCAACAGATGAACAGAAAGAGGACACAGAGAAGTAAACCCTTCTCTCTAGGTTTCTGTTGCTTAGTGTTTATTCTTCACTTTTTGCAAGAAAAGCTCATAATGATAATAGTAGTAACAGTGGCATAAAATGAGAGGATGCACAATTTTCCAGATTTTGTTTGATTTTTAATAAAGTATTGTATTTGATGTTTTGGTCCAGACATCAATAATCTGTGAAATCTGTGAATCATTAACTTACTTATTTCTGAAAAATTCTTAAGTAATCAGTCAACACAATGTTGAGCCTCATAACTCAGTGTTTATCGTTAAGTCATTAGTCAGTACTCATGTTTTAAAGCCTATAAAATCTGCTTAGAAATTTGAAACAAGTACAGATATGTATGTATGTAATGAAAATCATGCAACATAAAACCCAAGATAGCCTATATGATGTTTTGGTTTTAGGCACCTGCTCATTCAGTAAAACATTTGTGGCATGTTTGACAACCAACATGGGTGAAACACAAACCCTGTAGACTCCTAGTCAGGCTGCCTGTGAATTATTCTGAGTCAATATCTTGATGTTAACATGCTTTCTCTGGCTTTGGTAATTATTCCAGTAGGCTTCATAAAGCCTATTTTCACTTGGGAAACAATTAGCATAGGTAATTATGGGTAGGCAAATGTCTGCCCTTCCATTGGGTAGTCACAGCATCTCCTACACTCCAAATCACAAAACTCCTTTTCCGGGATACACTTTGACATGCCATAGTGGAAGTAATTAGCATGCTTAGTTTTGTTTTGTTTTTTTTTTTTTTAGTGTATAAAAGCATCAAATTTTCACCAGGGACTTTTTGTTCTCGTGAAACTTTCTGCATAACAACCTCTGAATTACAATAGAATGTAATTGGAACAGGGTGTTCCATAGGAGCACGTTGAAATATGGACCTGTCTCTCTGCAGCATTAGCCAGGGAGACAGGTGCAAGTATTTCCGAGCTCTCTGTGCCATTTTTGTGAGTTTCTGTTCACACTGTAACTAAAGAATTTCAAGTGTATAAGCCTGAACTAGTCACAATGGAATGATGGTACAAACACATTAAAAGCAAGGAGTGTTCTGCATAATTCAGGCAAAGAAATTCAGAATTCAGAGAGTTGCAGTGTTCACTTGTCTGTGCTGATAGCAGAATAGTAATATTAATTTTATTTATTTGTATCTTGATCCAAAAGCTATAAATGCACCTTACAAAATGCAAATAATACATAGGATCTTTTTGAAAGCAACTTCAGAACTCCAAGAAACAGAATAAAAATAAAAAGAAATCGTAAGTGAAATTATTACATGATATGCATACTATGAAGTCCAAATTTGACACTGAGCTTAGTAGTAACAAAAGGGAGAAAGAAGATTTCCTTGTTTGGGAAAAGTACAAAATTTGTGGTATGCAGACTATTAGTTCCCAAATTCTATTTGCCTTAGAAAGATACCTTGTGATTTATATTCTGTACTTGATTTACCTTCCTACATAGTCTGGATTTTCATTTATAATGAAAATAATTTATTTACGAACATGCCTTTTTTAGATGGTTGTTATCCAAAACTATTGGATATTCATTTTTAGATGAATGTTATCCAAACTAATTTTCTTTGGGGATGATCAACTTCTTAACAATAGAAAATTGATAAGAAAAATAGGAAAGTGTTAGTAATTCACATAGGACAACTAATGTTGAATGAAATTTTGCATATAAATATATAATATTAAATATATACATATATAATTGTGAGGCTTAAAATATGTTTCTTTTGTAGGTTGTGGCCAAAAATTTTGGAAAGCCCCTGAGCTAGTCTGATAAAGTCTCTTTGCTTTTATTGGGAAACCACAGGAAATCAGCTATGAGAAATTCACAAAATAATGCTGAGAGAGAAGTCTACGCTTCTGTGCTCTGCTCACTGAAGAAGGCATTTGTAGGCAGGCAAGTCAGGTTCTCTGGAGGATACTGAGTGAGGTTTTATAACTGCAGCAAGTCCCAAAAGACAATTATCTTCAACTGCTCTCTTGCTATTACTTTTGATGATGAATTTTAATTAGTAGTATTAAAAAGGAAGATAATAGATATTAAAGTTATCTTTAAATCACAATTCAAATGATAATAGTGACACGTGCTTCAGATCCCAGCTCAGGGGAACCCAAAGCTGTGTGATTCTTCTACTTCCGTGTACCCAGGCGAGGTCAACGGCTCCCCCATTACATTCTACACACCTTGGTTGGTGCCCTGACAATAGTCTCATATGTGCAACCATCTCCGTTACTGCACTAAGAAACTTCAAAGTGGGAGGCTCTGGCCTTTGTAGAAGCAATCACACTTCTCAGCACTTTCTAGACACTCAAAGTGTACTTGTGCAGATAATGTGACTCCATGAATGAATTGCAGAACTTTCACCATTACTCTTGTGTTTTTCTGAAGCAATCAAAATTTGTTCTCAAAATGATGAACACCTGACATTCCAAGAGTCTACAAGGCTTTAATGTCAACTTCAGTTATTCTAATTTTTAAACTTAGTCATTGATGCTCATCAAGGGTAGCTGATCAGTTTCAACTCACATGCTGACAATTAGGTAATGGCAGCAGCTCCCTGGAGTTCAATGTGAGGAGAGATTGTAGAGCTGGTTCTGAGCTAAGAGGGCTGAAGTAAACAGCAGGATTGCTGAGGGGTGCACACAAGACAATGACAGTGACCTGTCCCCCACATGTCTGCCACCTCCAAATACCTAATCAAAAGACCAGAATACTCACCTGCAGTGCATATCAAAAATCAATTTTGGGGCTGGGGATTTAGCTCAGTGATTAGAGTGCTTGCCTTGCAAGCACAAGGGCCTGAGTTCGATCCCCGGCACCACCAAAAAAAAAAAAAAAAAAAAATCAACTTTGTTTAAAGTAGCACTCCATGGTCCCAGCCCTTCCTGGGAAACAGCTAAATGAAGCATTTTGGGAACCAGCAAGTTAATGGTCATGTTAATGTTTTATTCTGGTTCTCTCATTGACACTAAGAGGATGGACAACTATTAGTTCCCGTGGGGAGAGAGGACAGTGGAATGTATTAACATAATCACTTCTCCTTGAGATGGATGGGGCACAAAAGAAAAGGAGCAGAGATGTAAAAGTCATAGCTCCTAAAATTGATATTGTGTAATTGCTACTTAACAGCAATGTTTTAAATATGAGAGAACAGCTGTGGTAATTATAACTCGTCCAAATGTTTGAGTTTTTGTTATTTTTGATAGACGGCCATTTTTCCATTTCCTCCAGGATCTGCGGGACTGAAATGGGGTAGGCAGCTATCTTAAGGGCTACAGAGATATGCATTTCAAAGAGACTCTTTTGTTTTGCTACATCTTTCTTAGATCCATGTTTATATCCAAGACCTCTGTGAAGTAGAAAGCAATGCACTCTAGAGGAAATTGTTTGCAAACCAAAAGGAAAATTCAAAACTATGGGTCAGAGCCATTTGCTTGCAGATATAATGAAAATTCATGGTTAGATTTCAGAGCATTGCTTCATCATCAAAGCGCTGTTTGTGGAGCCTTACCTAAGAAATTAGATAATGGGCTCTTAATTTCACTCATACCTGCAAGCAGTTCTGAAGAAAGATAAGTCTGCAACACCCAGGGGCGGCTCCACTAATGTCCTCCAGGCTAAGCTGAAGCTTCCTGATGGACTGCAGGCGTTGGTGCGAGCTGTCACATCCCTTCACAAGATGCAGCCTCGCTAGGGAGAGCAGGTGTGCTGAGCAGGAGGAAACGTCACAGAAACTCCCTCAGGACAGAGGGGGAATTTATACAAAACCTGGAATGAAATCGAAGAAATACTACAGAGTCAACTCAAAGATGCATTTAACCCAAAAGGAGTCTCCCTTCATTGCACCCCCACGTCTTCAGACCACAAGGAATATGTGGAAATCAACACTTGATCATCAAATTGTAGCTGAGAAGGAAGAGTAGGTGGTTCTGAGAAGATCATGGATAAATAAAAGATGTGGGTAGAGCCACTCGGATTAAAAATAAGCAACCTAGAAAGAAGGGCATGATAACTATGCAAACATGCTATTATCAAAAGGAAAGAAAAAAAAAAATAGGAGAGAAACACATAGACTACAGCATGCAAATACAAAGAACCCAGACTGAGAGGATGTAAGTAAAAAATAGCACTAAAAACACAAGTATTCAAAATATGCATTATTTAAAAATTAATAAGAACACAATATCTATAATAGAACATGATATCTGTAAAGTAAGTTCCTACCATGATAAATAGTAACAACAAAATGAAAGCAATATAATAAATTAGAAACAGAAAAAAAAGAAAGAAAATGCACATGATCACATGATTAACAATTGAATGAATCATTTAAAGCAACAGTCTTCAAATTTTTCTCTAAAGGATCTGATAATAAATATTTTAAACTAGACAAGCCACAGAGTCTCTGTTATAGTTATTCATCTTTGCTTGTGTAACCAGAAAGTAAACATAGACAACATGTAAATGAATTAGTATGGCTTTGTAAAACTTTAGTTACAAAACCTTGTGGCAGGCTGGATTTGGCCCATTTGCTATAATTTGCCAATCTTTAGTACAGAGAACTAAACATACATGGAATGGGAAAAGATTCAGATATAAAATACAAGAAAATTTCATAGGAATATATAAAATATTGAATTTCCAGGTAAAAATAGAATGCTGGATACCAGTGAGTGATCTGAATATATACATCACCTGTGTGATGTAAAATGATACTGCAGATAGAGAAGAATGGAGCAGTTACGGCCACACTTTGGAGCTCTAAAACATGAGTCTAATCCCAACCCTGCTACTTAATAACAAGATCCTTCATTTCTATATGAAGCATTTTACTGGTCAGATAAATATAAATAGTATTACCTGCTACCTCACTAAAAATGGTATTTGGTGTTAAATATGTTAGTACACATGAAGTCCTTACAGTAGGACCCAGACATACTAATTGTCTATTGACGTGATCATTTAATTTAAGTTATCAAACTTCAAACAATACAGAAAAAATATCAGATATCTAAGTAGAAAACTTATAGGGGAAAATAAGATCGGCTTCATACATTTCCACAGCAATACTTCCTTCCACAGAATAATGTCTGTAATACTCTAAGGGCCAACATGTATAACAAAGACCGAAAGAGCAGATCAAGTATTGCAGGTAGAAGGCAATGGACTGGTGTTCTCAAATATGAAAAAACTCTGAGAATGAAGGACTTATAATTCCCACACTAAAAAAAGTAAATAAAAAAATTTTAAAACTACATTACAATAAAATCCAACCAACCAAGTGATAAATTAAAAAGTAAACTCAGTAATGGAAAAGTCATGGTAAAAGGATGAGCAACGAGCAATGTTTCCATTTAAATAGAGAACTCATAATGATCAACAGAGGGAATTATGTTTGCAGAATAAAATGTACTGCTACACTGCTAACAAAGAAAAAAACAATTTGAAACAAAAACCAGAGGCAAAGGAAAGGGAGGAAAGTGAAAAGAAGTCGAAGAATGTTCAAAACCTCATCTCTCCTAGCCAGATGCTTATCTAATTATTTAAGTGGAAGTGTTTAATTTCAAAACTTTTTTCACTACAATCTTTTAAAAGTCTTTATGCCATCAGTGGAATGACAAGAATTACTATCCTCTCCTTACAAAGGAACATTGATAATCCTGTAAATTTCACCTCAGCTTACTTTTCTTCTAAGCTGTAATGAATTTAAACAGTATTTAACTTAAATAAAATCAAAGTAGTATTCATAACCATATTATCATTTCACTATTATTTTTCGCTTATCTGTTCATCCATTTGTCCATTCACTATGTATTCGTCCAGAAAAAAGATGTAGAATGATGTACACCGTATTACTTTAGGTGGTAGAATTTAAGACGATTTTTTCTCTCTACTTTGTACTTCACTTAATTTTTGGACAAGCATTGTATAGATTCCTGGTTATTCGCCCAAATCCTTTCTTCCTGCCTGCCCTTACTTATGGCTAAACCATGTTTCTCAACCTCTCTAGAAGCTCTGTGTGACCAGGTGACTAAATTCTCTTCAATACAAGGTAAGCAGAAGTAATACTCAACTCGACCTGGTGTGGCCTTTGATGTCATTCTTTCTCTTTCCTGTCTAGTGACCGGAGACAATTTAGAAAGCTTATGTTGTAGATTGTGTTCCATGACAGAAGAGCAAAGATTGCGCTGTTTACACTTTGCTATGCTGGGTGTCTTTATAGAGCATCTTATTATTTTAATATACCAGATATCAGCATGCATTATTTTATTAGAATAAGACAATAATCTAAAAATAAAATCAAAATAATCTAAAAAATAAACAAAATCCAGGAGAAAATCCCCAGCACATAAGTTCCAGATTCTGACAAGTGGGGCAATAGCGTAAGAACAAACACAGCTGCCCCCATCATGACTGAGGACGTTGGAGGACGGTGTTCACAGGGCGAAAGGGCCAATGTAAACGTAGAGACCTTGTGGATTGTCCAAATTGAGTTCACCTTTGAGAATTAAGTTCACCTTTGAGACTCGTTTTGTTAGATTCATTTTAGAGAGTCTAATTTATAATGTTTCAATTTATACAAAAGATGACACATTTCTGAGTTCAGAAGGGTGTTAGTCTCTGATATCATTACCCTTGCCATCCAACTAGCTTTCACTTGGTTCTAGGGCAGTCAGTTGGCTTTAGAACAGTCTGTCTTTTCTAAACACACTTTTATAACTTTTTTTTTTTTTTTGGTACTGGGGACTGAACACAAGGCCTTGTGTTTGTGAGGCAAGCACTCTAATCATTGAGCTAAATCCACAGCCCAACTTTTATAACATTTTGAAAATTAATTCTGACATAGAACCCTTTTTATATAGATTAACTTAACTCCTTTGTCCAGAACACAGTCCAGGAAACATTGCCAATATCCCACCCATTGTACTTCTGACACATAATGAGAGATTATAACTCCTTATCAGTGTTTTGGGCTATCAGAAGCCAGAGTAATCATTTGGATCATTTGGATACTAATCCTGGAAGCTAAGTATTTATAGGTTAAAAAAAATAATCTGAAAGCTAGAAGAGGCTTCAAGATACCATTTGGCCGGGCTCTTCTGAATAAGGTATCAAATATTTTTCTTAAACTTTTTAATTAAACTGCATGATGACAGGTTTCTAGATTTTATTTATCATCACTGAGATAAATGGTTTTCAAATAATCACTGAGGAGAGGAACGTGGGAGGTTGAAATAAAAATTCTCATTTCATTCCAGTCACACATCTGCCCCTGAAAAATCTTTTTTGAACTCCAAAATTTGTTTTAATTTTATGAAAGAACAAATTGGAATATGAAAGGCATGCAGATCCTAAATGTCTGGCTCACATCCTCTCAAAAAATAAAAATCTTTTGACAATGTGTTTGCAAGTTAGTAGCCAGACATAAACACTAATTTTTCAGTCCAAATATACCTCATTTCCATGCATTTAAATCTCTGAAAACCAGAAGTTTTTTAGAGAGCATCCCAATCAAAGATATCTAAAACAATGTTGCTTGATTCTTTTCCTAAGTTAGCTTTATACCAATTAGCTATTATTTCTAGTGAGCACTCAGCCCCCTCCAAGGTAACCATTCCGCTTTCGTTAGTCTTGACTATCTTATTAATTTTGACATTTTTTTTTCCTCTTACACATTAAGGTAGCAACAGCAGCACTATCAAATTCATCAAGTACAGAAAGACACTTCCAACTTGAAATCTAATTAATTTTTCATGTTCATTATCTTTTAAGAGTGTTTCTTACAAAAGGACATTATCGGCTTCTCTTTTCAGATAATTGATGCAGTTCTTCCTCCACCTTTTTATTTTTTTCTAATAGGTGAGGAAAGACCTTTATTACTTATACTTTCAATTCTTGCCAATGACTTTTTAAAGGATAAGTATTAAATATATCATTCAAGATGCATAATGTGCTACCAAAAAATTAGATCCATTAGAATGAGAAACTCATTAAAGGATAAGTTTAAAGCACTTACAGAAGCACACCGTTACTTTATGAAGTATTGAATTCTTAATATGAAATGACTAATGTGCTTTAGCTTAGTTTTTAAGAAATCATATAAATAAAACTATTTGAGTGAAAATATAACAAATTGTATACTGAATCTATTAAACACTGGCTCCCACTTAAATATATTAAACTAGCCTACAGGAAAAATTATGTTAGGAGAAAGAAATGTGTGAGTGTGTGTGTGTGTGTGTGTGTGTTCATTTCTGTTTTAGGAAAGAAAATGGAAATACTCTAGATAGGACTTAAAGAACTAGTATACTAAAAAGAAGTGAATAAATGAATATTTATCATAGAATTTTAATAATTTTAATACAGCATTTAAAAATTACAAGTGAGTGAAAGGTGCCATTTGATACTAGAAAACAGTTTCCAGTAATACGCCTACCTACATCTGTGAGAAGAATGTCAGAAACTATGAAAGGAGTCCCTGCATTAATTCTCAGCTATCCTGATGAGCCAGAAAGCTAGTGGTCACTGAAGGACAACCATCAATCATGAATTAAAGGAAAACAGAAACTTTTCTACATGCAGAGAAAAGAAAGAAAAGTAGGGCTAACCATCTGAAATGAATGGAATCTCACTGACTGGGCTACAGGGATCCTTTAATACACTGCTGTGTTTTTAAGAAAAAGAAGGAAAAGTGGGAGAAAGCAGGAAATGTAGGAGAAGGAAGGGAAATTGGCAGTGGGAGAAATGGGAGAAGGAAAAATGCACAACTTCTTTTCAAACATGAGCTCATGGCACACGATTGGAATCCCAGCAGTTTGGGAGGCTGAGATAGGAGGATCACAGGTTTGAGGTCAGCCTGGGCAATTTAATGAAAACCTGTCTCAAAAATAAAAGAATCCTTGTGTTTCTAATTTATTTCACTTACCACATGGTTTCTCTTACCTGAGAAAACCAAAATTTAAATAAAAAGCAAAATAAAAGATAGATAATGGGAAGTAGGGAGGTAGATCTTTCTCAAATGGGAAAGAGAGCAAGAGATGGAGGGAGAGGGGAATGAGAAGAAGGGCTGAAAAAAGAACAAAGATGTGTTATGGACATGTATCAGCTCCTCATAATGAATGTAATTATGTACTGCAAACATGTAGTAATTAAAAATGAAGAGAAGGACCAATTCAAAACTACAAAGATAGTAAACTATATTATTAAATATGGTGAGTTTCATTCATTTTTCCTGCCTACTCTTTTTTTTAATCTATGATGTTTACAGATGCTAAACCTTTCCTTTCTTCCATAGAATATGTTTCCTTGAGTTGTCTTTTCAACAAAGAAAGCACAGTCTCTCACACTTAGGGATCAAGAGAACATATTAGCAAATTGTAACCATAGCTTTTGCCTAATGAAAGGCATTTTTCTCTGTGAAAATTTATTTAGTTCATTAACTGGAATCGAAGCCATACAGTAAGCTTCATTAGGCACATATTCATTCAAATGAGCTAACCAGCCCAAAAGACGGAAATGTGCATAGTATAGACAGAACAATTCCAAGGAGTTATATATACATATACCTTTGGTTTTAAAATGTTAGAAGAGAATATTTAAGTGAACAAGATAACAGTTAACAATAAGAAAAAAGAAATATGGCAAAAAAAATTAGAAAATTTGAAATTTTTACCTGAATTAATTGAAGTCTCATCATTGGAGAATAGGTCTGGCAGATTTCTGAAGAATTAAATGGGCAAAGCCCCTGATGAATAATCCATACTTCCGTGCCTAAGAATTTGTATCAAAAATAAAACAGGGTTTCAGGAGACATAACTACTTTTTAAGTGCTTTCTGAAATTACAGGGTTTTTTGTTTTTTTGGTTTTTTTTTGCATTTGTCCCATCTCTTGCTACTTATATCTTTATTCCTTTTCTCTATCATACAAAAAACTGTAAGTAAAATTTGGAGGAGGGTAAAAGGTGATCTATTTTATAGTGATGAATAAGCTAACATTTCCTTGGTCATGACTTCCTGTGCTATACAATTTGAGGAGAAACTAAAATGAGTCTCATTTTTAGCAGATGAATATTCAGTTACGTTCTAAATAAACCCATTCATAACAACATCATCTTCTCCATTTAGTTTTCAATTAGACTGCAGGGTTTAAATGATCACCTTTCCTTAGGAATATGCACACTCTCTCCCTGTAAGAAATACTGTTTCTTGTCTATACTTTGTTGATACCTTCTTCAGGGGAGATCATTTTTGGGTCCTGCAAAAGTGGTTCTGCTTGCATGATCATTATCACCATTAAGCATTTATGAAACACTTTAGACTTACTTACTAGAACTCATGATGTCCCTATACGATAGGTTGGTATAATGGACTTTTTATAAATGAGAACGTGAAGGTTAAGTAATTCAGCCAAGGCCATATAGATAATTTGGATAAAAGACTCAAAGTTCCTAACTTCCTGTTTAATATCCAAATGAAAACTCTCAAGTGACATAAAAAGTTATCTGCCTTACACTCCAGGTGTTACTGGACATAAGTAACAAAAAAGTGATTTGGGGCTCTCACCCTGTGGCCAACAGCATTGTTTTAGTGGACTTGTGATATCAAGGCCAACATCTCTGTAGTTCTCTTTTTTTTTTTTTTTTTAATTTTATTTTAAACCAAGAACATGTATTGGTACATTCTACATACAATGGTCACATTCATTACACATGTAGTTCTCTTGATGTGAAGATACAGTTCTAACTCCAGGCAATATAGCCAGACTCAAGACAAAATGAAGGGAAGAAAATGTGTCACTAACCTTGCATAGTCCCATCTGAAAAGCAAAATTCTTCCCAAATAATTTCCAGTACAACTCTACTGATAAGACTTTGTCAGGGGAAGTTGACAATATGAACATTTAACTTTCTATTGTCTGTAATATAGAAGCAACAAAAAGAGAAAATCAAGACAATTGTGCCAGCCAGATAATGGTGTCTGCCACAGCTATTGCAGAGTTTTATGTTGAATATTCATTTGCTAAGCATTTCTTGGTTGCATTAAATGCTAACATTTGTTAACAATGCAGTGGGCTCCAGACCCTAACTTTTTTTCTTGATTGGGAATAAGAATGTACAAGTTGAAAATTTTATCATCTGACTTAATTTGGTGAGACAAGGGAAAGTGTATCAAGACAGCCACAGGTCTTCCAACATCTATGACTTTCCTTTTTTTGCATCAGTCTCCAACGGTATATTTCCTTCACCCTCTTCTTTTTCTGTTTATCAAAATCTGCTTTTAATTCAACATCTGGCTTTTCCATGAATGCCTCCACCAAATTAAGCCAAGGCTTAGACACTTATTTGACATAACATACAATTAGATCTTGCTGGGACGTTCACCACCTGATATAGGAGCATTTAGCAATTTTGAAAATTCATAATATAATTTTTCACTTATCTCAAATCCCTAAGTCAGTGTGTTTATATGGGTCAATATGCAGAACAGCCACAAACATTTTGGAGGGCACTCGGTATGTCACAGTTAAACGATTTACCTATAGTCTCTTATTCTTACAATTCTGCAAAACAAGCACTATCATTATTCTCACTTAACATATGAGGTAATTCAAGTTCAGAGATGTTAAACAGTTCGTGGAAAGATACATAGGTAGCAAATGATACAACTGAGATGCCAGTCTAGGCAATCGTTCTGTAATGGGAGGAAGAAAGGCAGAAAGAGGGAAGAAAGAGGGAAAGAAAAAGGGCAGAAAATAAGAAAGAGTTGGGGGTAGACCTTACGAAGAGAGAAAGGCAAATAGGAAGGCAGTGGGCAGAAGTGAAATTACCACAACTAATGCACCATCCATGGAAACCCTGCTGCCGCTTAGGCTTTCCCAAGCTCTTAAGAGGGCATAGTAGGGTAAACACTGTTTAAAACAAACAGGGATATATTTCAAAGTGATTAGTACAGAGTGAAATTCCCAAAGTAAAAAATGATTTCTGTTTGAAGAAATGGAAATGTTTCTTACCCTGATTTGATTATTACATATTGTATACTTGTATACATGTATCAAATTACCATAATGTACCCCCATAAATAGGTACAAATATTGTGTCTCAAAAACAAGGTCTCCAGCAATATGCTTTTATAATTTTTTGATAACCAGCTATGTTTTCATTCTCTCTCCTCGTCCTTCTCCTTCCCCTTTCTTGTACATTTATCTTTACATGTAACATTGGAGTGGGTAATTTTGGATCCACCTAAGGTTGAGTTTAGGATGTATTTGGTTTGGACTTGGCAGAATATATTTACATAATGTTAAATCATTTGCATACATAGTTGGTATTTCTAGTCATCTTCATATAGTGGGACAACTGTGAGGACAATTGTTATTGCCCTTTGTGTCAGCTCACCACTCTCATTATTTCAAGGTGTTATACACACTCACCAGAGATAACATCAGCACAAGAATTTAGTCTACAGTGCCTACCTCAAAAAGAATGTTAGTAGTGAATGAGAAACAACGATTGAAATGTATAGAGCCAGAACTAGTCTGTGAAAAATTCTTTCAAAATCAGATAGTAAAATTATAAGCGGGGAAGGTGTTTAATACCTAGTCAAAATGTAAGTTCTCTCCTCTAAAGAATATTCTATCTGATGCAGACTTTCCCATTATAATGCACCTTATATTTATTTTGTTTTTGATGGAAATTGTACAAAATAGAATTTATCAGCATCACTATGTTGGTAGGAAACAAAACTATAATAGTGCTATAAACAGTAAATATATCTTCGAGTGAATCCACATGTTTTATGCATTCTGATGTGCCTTAGCACCATACTACGAATAACAAAAAGCACAACAAAAAGAAACTTTTCTAAACTGTCGATACAGATAGACAAATTCCCATCATTGTGCTAGAGAACAGGATGGGTTTTATTTTTCTCTCAATATGCATAGAGAATTACAAAATCTTTTTTCTTTAAAGAGGCAGTTAAGGAGCATGTAACCACAAACATGGATAAAAAACATGACTGAGGAATAAGTTAATAAAGAGATACAATTTTATTTTTCTAAATTGTCTGATGGTTGTGATTTTGCCAGCTTTTTAAAATTGTGACTGGTTTGTCATTTTTTTCCATTTTTCATCATTTTGTATTCTCTTTTCCAAAAATATGTCAAATATTACCTAAGTTTGTGGATTCTTTATAACATTGTTTTGCCCTTGAATGAGAGAAGGAAGAGCACACCACCTCTGAGCATTTCCTGAAGCCATAAACGACAATGCATACACTGTATCAAAGACTGCAGCTGTAAGCAGAGAAGGAGTCCCTCATGATGACCAAAGCAGCTTCTCCCCAGGAAAGCTCCACTTGAAACCTTTGACAGAACTCAAGACCTTTTACAGGGAAGCTGGGTAGGAAAGAGTGAAAACAGAGTATTTAGTAATTTAACTTTTGAAGGTATTCAATATTTTTCTATCTACAACTTTTAGTGCAGAATCAAACAAATCAGTCTGGGGATATAGTTCAGTGGTTAGAGTACTTGCCTTGCAAGCACAAGACCCTGAGTTCGATCCCTGGCACCACAAAAAAAAAAAAAAAAAAAAAAAAAAAAAAAAAAAAAAAAAAAAAAAAAAAAAAAAAAAA
>PVJO010000505.1:0-145231 GCA_004026905.1 Hystrix cristata | reverse complement strand
AATAGTAACGTTGCAGGCAAACGGCCCAGTTCTACTCAGTTCACTGTCATTCTGGTTGGTGCAAGATGTAACTAGAAAAGAAGTAAGAAAGGAAAAGAACTAAATAAGAAAGAAGAAGGCACTGAAATATAGAAGCAAAAAGATGAGAGAAGAATGACTGGAAAGAAAGCCACATCCATTGTGGAGAAGGGAGGAGGCCCCCCAGTAGAATTGAACATGGCTCCACCTGCACTCCACTCCCCAACTCTATCCCATACCTCTAACACCTCATATTAGTTGCCTTTCTAGAGTCAATGGCTTGCAGAAAGCAGATTTAATACAACATTCACACATAAGCCAAATGCAGGAAGAAAGAGTTCAGAATGTTTGTTTATGCACTGGCGACCCAAAAAATCAAATCAAGGTCTGGAAGCCCACGGCACTGTCTCGTGTAAGTCTGTGTCTGCACTAGAAGGCTGAAGATATCTATATTGGAACCAGGATATGATGCTCACAGGAGAGATGAAGACCAGAGCTCCCCTGAAGCGAACAGAAGCCATCCTCGACAACAGCAAGGCCTTGAACTCCTTCTGAGATGAGCACAGCCAAGTTCTCTTCTGGAAAACCAGGCACAACAGAGTTTCTCCTGGGAAACAGCCGGCCACTAGCTTCTGCTCCCATTTTCCTTTATGCCATATTGGCAATAACATTCAGGTGGATCTGCTATGCGCAGAACCACACCAACTCTGTTCAGCTGGGCATTCCTGCTCATGTTGCTCACAATAAGTCCATCACACACCAATTCTCTCTTTTTATCCAGCAGCCTTGGCTGGGCAGAAATCAGTATTCGTGAGGTAGTACTCTGGGCTAAACCAAAGCCCAGAGGCCACCAGTGATTTTCTAGTAAAAGGGACGGTGAGAAAAACCATAATATCTTGAAAGGACATGCCAGCTGCATTTTACTGGACATGCTCAAATGGTCAGAAAAATAGTAAGTGCTGGTATTGAGTGTGTGCCATAGACCAGATATTAGGATAAGTATTTCATAAACAGGTAATGTATACAACAGCACTTTGAAGTAGGTACAAATATTATGTCAATTTTTGAAATTGAAAAGATTCTGGCCTAAAAAAGTTTAAAAATTTGCTCACAAAGGCTGGGCATGTAGCTCAGAGGTCAGAGCACTTGCCTGGTATGCACAAGACCCTAAGTTCAATCCTCCTCAACACTGCAAACAACACACATACACATTTTCTTTCTCTCTCTCTCTCTCTCTCTCTCTCTCTCTCTCTCTCTCTCAAGGGGACAGAATAACTGACAGAATTCTAAGGTAATCTTTCAGGATACACAGTTCAGGTTCTTTAAAACAGTATCAAATTATTACACTGTGGGCTTTCAGCTCTGATGCCCCCTACCACCTCTCGGTAGCTGTCTATCCTTTCTTTTCCATCTTTTTCTCAAATAAACTGTCTTCTTTGTCCTAAAAAAAAAAATAATTACACTGTGACCCAAAAATATGTTCAATTAATATACTAGTAAAAAATAAAGATTTAAAAACGAGATCACGGTACCCATTATTAAAAAAGAATTACTCAACTCTAACCTAAATTAGAAGCAGATAACCTCTCTCTGTGGGTTGTGCTCACTTAAAGCTGCAGAGATGGCATCCCAGCTCTTCATTGTCTGCTTCTTACATTCACCCACATACATCTGTGTCTACAGAGAAGGCATTTCACTGCCTTGTTTCCTCAACTACAAAACATTATAAAAGTCTCTTTTGAATCCTGTCTCTTATTAGAAAGAAACAGCCAGATCTCAACCCCAGTCTCCTAGTTAGTGCTACACTAGAAAAATAGAATCAGGTTGTTGGCCATGCTTTGTATACCACCCCAGGGGGTGATGAGTTTGGGTTTCATCAATGAACACCCACTGACTTCCAGCTTTCCCTTAAAGTTCATGTGTCAAGTCATTCACTATAGACAGCTCTTCTGCATGTGGACTGGAGATAACTGAGCTGTTGTTTAAATCTCAGTATATTGCCACTTTAGTGCATTTATACACTTATAAAAAATAGCTAAGTCACTAATTTCCATTAGGAACTAATGGCCCACAAAATTTCTTGTCTTAGGTTGAAACTGTGTTTGAGTTAGAAGCCAATAGATTTCTCTTTGCTCTTCTATAATTTAAAAATAGCCAAAGCCAAAATTGTACTGTTTTTGCCATACAACATGTAGATCACTCTTAGTGAAACTGCGTTTTAGTTAGATCCCACTAGAACTCTCTTTACCTGCCTGTAATTTAAAACAGCTGAAGTTAACATTACATTTTTTTCTAGCATAAAATATACAGGTTATTGTATTTATAAGAGGCAAACATTAACAAGTTTTACCTTCAAAAAATTTAAAAAGCCTCTTTCTATTATGTACCCATGAAGCAGAGAGGTCTCCAAGAGTCTGATGAGTCCTCACCTAGATATTGAAGTCATTTAGAACATGTTTAGGACTACTGAGTGATGAATTGTCACACAGGACTAACAAATAGGCATCTTAGGCACTAGTGTTATTTCAAACGTTAACACTCTGTGGGTGCATATTAAGGGTATGACATGTGAAGTTTCCAGATCTGGAATCAAAGTGGAGAATACATGTCCAGAGTGAAGGGCGGTGGCCTCTGGGCAGCTTTAGCTTTGAATCTGTGAGAAAGTGACTGGAACAACTTTGGGTCCTTGGATTTGGAATCGTATACATCAAACATTGACCATGAGCTTTAATGAAGCACATGGCCTCCATGGATTTCAGTTCCTTCTCTGCAAAATTGGGACATAATGCCTGCTTTCATTATTGGCCAAAAACTAAACATACCATGTATAAGAAATAATAGATCATACTTTAAGACATATCTTCTGGAACATCTGTCGTGCACTTCAAACCCAACACATCTAAAAGTAAATTTATCAACTCCTTTTCCTCCACTATAAGTGTTTCCTCATTTCAATGACTCACCGAAGACCAAACAGATGAAATCATCCAATCTTGGACTTTCATTCTCCAAAACTATAAAGAATATCTTTTCTTTATGAAATGTCCAGATTCAGGTATTTTGTTTTAGTGACAGAAAATAGACTGTATAGGTGTTTATTCTTTCTTAACTGAGTAATAGGATGACTGCTCCTTCCTTTCTAAATTTTCCCCTTCCACTGCTAGTATATTGAAAATCTGATCCTGCCTCTCTCCCTCTTTACCTCCACTAGGGGTCATCTCCTGGGTCTAGCACCAAGTCCAAGCCCCTAAGACAAAATTAGGACCTCAGTGTCCTCATGTCCATTCCCATAGGTTTGCACTTTGATTCTAACACTGCTTCCTCCACACACACAGTACGTGTCAGCAGTATTGTGCTACTTGTAGTTCTTTACGTCCATTCCCTACCCAGAATGTTGCTACTCTGCTTCTCCTCTTCACCTGGACCAGTGTTGCTTCACTTGGACCTAGCAATTCGCATGCTCCTTTCCACAAAAATGAATCAGAATTTCAGATGTTGGTCTCAAGAATCTGTACACATGCTAAAATTTGGGAACACTGACCTATATGATTCTTACCTATCATTTTAAATACAAATGAGGCATGACCTCCTCCAGAATGCCCTGTCTGAGACACACAGCATGAAGTAAGAGAATCAGATGCCAAAAATCCCACAGTGTCCTATGTATTATGCTCACTGTGTCGATGGCACTTGTGTATTCAGTTACCCATTTTATTTTATAAATTTGAGTTTCTTCAAGGCAGAATATATACCTTAGTCACCTTTGATTCTTAAATATCTAACATCTCATAATTTAATAACAGTTGATAATGCTTCTATAGTGATTATTTGTGACTCTTCCTCTCCTATATCTTTATATATGTGAATTCATTTGATTAACATAATAACCCTAGAAGATAGATACTATTATTATCAACTTCATTTTGCAGATGAGAAAACTGAAACAAGGAGAGACTACATAAATTGTTTAAAGTAATCCAATGAATAAATACTGAAAGTAGGCCTGGTTCCAGAGTCCCCAGTCTATAGTCTCTGCCACTATAAGGTACTGCCTCTGCAGAGCTGCAGAACAAGGAATACTTGAATTGTCTGGTGCATGATTGCTCAATAAATGGAGCAACCATTCTCATTATCATCACCGTCAGGCTCTCACAAACCAAATCACTTGCCTAAATCCCTGCAATCAACTCCACTCACTCCTGGCCCTTCTTTGACTCAAAAACTCTCCTATCAAGATGCAGCAGTGTTGAGTATGACCCAAGGGATGCCTGGGAGAAATGGAGATCAGCTCCATCTCTTTGCCCCCTTCTCCCACCCTTTAAAATATCAGGAACCTTGTATAGCCTAAGCTCTGCCACTAGCATTCACATCTTTTGTAAAATGTCACGGATTGAGTTGTTATTTTACAGTGTGCCCTTGGTGATAGTACAAGGAAAGGAAGAACACTGTGCATTCCACTTAAAGTCATCAAAACAATCACAGTATCAACAGGCTTCTCATTCTATATCCTAATGCATAGATAAAATGTAATGGGATAATGGAAATCTTTTCAAATGTTTTCCAGTATGTTTGCCCTCCTTGGTAATTATTTTTGGTCGAATTGTGCATCTCCCCCGAAAAATTCTTATGTTGAAGCCCTATCCCTAAGTGATTCAGAATGTGACATTTTTTCGGATACAGGGTCTTTACAGAGGTAATTAAATTAAAATGAGGTCATTAAAGTGCCCCCTAATCCAACTTGACTTGTGTTCTCATAAGTAAAGGAAATTTGACATAGCACAGAGAGGGGAACCCATACGAAGACACAGGGAGAAGACAGACCTGTATAACTCGAGGAGAGCAGCCAAGAACAAGTTGTCCCTCAGAGCTTTCTAAAGGAGCCAACCTTCCCAACACCTTCATTCTGGCCTCCAGAACTGTGAGATGATAATTTTCTGTTGTTTAAACCACTCACTTTGTGACATAATAGTTTTCCCTAATCCACAGTTTCACTTTTTATGGTTTCAGTCAATAGGAATCAACCATGGGCCCAAAAATATTATGTGGAAAATTCCAGAAACAAGTTATAAGCTTTCACATGCACATCATTCTGAGCAGTGTGATGAAAGTTGCCTGTCCCACTCCATCCCATCAAGGACATGAGTCATCGTGTCCTTTGTTCAGCGTGTCCATGCTGAATGCACTACCCATCCTGTAGTGAGGAGGTTATGGTACAGTTATGGTATCACGATGTTCACTTCAGTTTTCCTTATTTTACCTAATAAAGGCCTCCGAGCACAAGGGCAGTGATGCAAAGGAGGTGTGGGACAACAAACCGTAGAAGGACAGATTCACCGTCCAGCATTGCAGGACATATGGGGTTTGCACTCTGCAATTTCAGGCATCCCCTGGAAGTCTTGGAACATTTATCCATGGATAAAAGAATACTACTTTACTTTGTTATAGCAACACAAGCAAACTTAATAGAACAAGCCAGATTATTTCCCTGCAGCCTTTTCAGCATTCTTCCAGCCAGGAAGGGGATGGATGAGGCCCTTCAGAGGAGAGAATTAAGGTAGGACCAACTCTCATCAGGCTGAAGAGGAGTGGAGAGCCCATCAAGAGACATGGGAAAGAGCCGAGTTGGGGGAGAGAGGGAGAAAAATGAAGTAAAAAAGGAGAGAACAATGAGGAATATGGGAAAGAGCCGAGTTAGGGGAGAGAGGGAGAAAAATGAAGTAAAAAAGGAGAGAACAATGAGGAATGTCTTAAATGCCTACCGTTATTAACTACAGAGTAGAAGCTCTGAGGGGCAGTACAATAAAATTCCTCTATAAGCTCTTGTTCCCTGCTTCTCTGAAAGTTTGCAAGTCCTTGAAAGAGGACTTGAATTAGGCGAGATGCGAGAGCTTTATGATCCCACCTGGGACACTGGTAGAAGTGGAACTGGCTGAAGCGACAGGGGAAGAATGTCTAGGAAGATGGCTTGCCTGGATCTCTACAACCCAGCGATGTGAAGCCGTGTGCTCCAGGAGAGAGAATGTGATTGCAGAGGGGAGTTGTGGACTGAGAGAGGCCTAGGTAAGGACGGAGCCCACAGGGTAGAATCAGCAGCATGATGACCAGAGGTGATCGTAACATTTACTCAAAGTATAGCTTCCGGCACAACTCCCAAAGCTTCGGGCAGCAACAGTCACACATCTGCGATCAGCTGCTTGCTTGTTCAGTGATCAGATGGGATCAAATATTTCAGAGAAGGCAGGAAAAATCCCAGAAAACAGTAAGCAAAACAATTGTCCCTCCCAGCCTTACAGGGACACTCAAGTGTGTCTTTATACCCCAATGGCATCTTTTGAGGAAGAGAAGCAGGAGAGGCCCTCTCTGGTGGAAGAAACACAGACATTTAAACTTGGTTAAACTATCTGTACCACAACATAAACCCTATTTTATACTAGAAGACACAGAGCTACAAGTGACTGACAAATGCAGTCATAAGTAGGAAGGGGACTCCTATGTAAATGCAAACTTGTTTTTGTAAGACAGTTACCATTTTAATTTCTCTTGCATATCTAAATGGTGCTGAATAAAACCCCCAAAATTATATACTTTTCACTCCTTCATTCGATGTAGTGCCACAGTGTGCAAGAAGGCACTACACGAGGCCCCACAGGGGACTGTAAGATGCTTAACAGAGCAGACCTGAAGGCCAGCCACACTCAAACGCCACTGTGCCTTAGACACCCACAGCAAAAATGCCCACTGCACATGGTGACATTCTTCATCATACAACCTTCCCTCCTGGTGTATGTATACTGCTGCTTTCTGGAGTGCTGGATCCTTCTCAGAAAGCTTCCAGAAATAGACTGGAAAGAGAAATCTTACATACAGGAGACTGGGGGCAGGTAGGGTGGGATAAATCATACAAGGGATAATCTCCACTTTCAGAATCGATGAAGCTTGTAGTTTAAAACACTGATTTAGCTCTTTGTGCAGCCAGTCTGCATGCCCTCATCTGTATTCAAGTAGTGACTTTGAGTATTATGTAGCTTGAAAACTTGAAGTGAATTTTCTGGGTGGTTAATAAGCTATCTGTACAAGTATTAATGAACAATGACCTTGCACTGAAACAAATGCTCCCTAAGTGTTTGTCTCTTCATTACTTCTCTAATATTGCAGCATTCTGTCTCCTCACTTTCCTGGCTGATTACCTGTGTCATTGTTTCTATCTTACGAATCAACATGCTAAGTCACACTAGAAGAATATGACCAAGACCCTGAGATGTTTTCTTCAACTTTCATCGTCACTCAACATGTACTCATATAGTCTGGAATATTTCTAAGGGCCTGGAGACTTGAAATAGATCAATACAGTTGTCAAATTGAGCAGTTAGTATATGCCATGTACCATCCTAAATGCCAATAAAAGGAAAAATGATGGAGAATATATCCTCCCTATCCTTAAGGATTATTTACTGAAAATTCTAATTAGTCTACATTTATAGGAGATTGACATTTAATAAAAACCTTTAGAATGGGAGACAGATGATAAATAAAAGATACATAGATAGGTAATAAATAGGCATTTCTTGTTTTTTTGGTTTTGGGATTTTGGGGGTTGTGCTGGGGATCGAACTCAGGGCCCTGTACTTGCTAGGCAAGTGCTCTACCACTGAGCTGAATCCCCAACCCCATTTCTAACAATCAACCCCCATGGCAATTCTAATCACTAAGTACATTTTAGCATTAACTCCATTGTACAGAAGAGGCAGATTACCTAAAGTCCTGTTGCTGCTAAAGCTTCGAGTATCTACTAGTCAAACCTAGGACAACCAGCATTAAAAATAACACTTTCGTGTCACATTCATTTCTGTTTTTTAAAAGACTGCACAAAAACTGTAACATTTTAATAAATATCCACTTATCAAAATTATCTGAAAACTTTTCCAAACCATATATACTTATATACCTGAGTTTCAGTCCTGCAGCTTTTACTCAGGTAGGCCTGGACTGCTTACAAATCTCTGCTTATACAGAGCAACCAACCCAATTTTATGGTCCTTCAAGTTCAGTACTTATTGCTAACAGAGGCACAGAGGCAGAGTCTACACAAGCCAATAGGAGGAAGTAGTGAAGCTTTCCAAATCAGTTAGGATATTTTTAATCATTACCTCAACACAAAAACAGAAAAATAAACCAACCAGGAATCCTAAACTATCTTGATTATTAAAATTTGTTGATGAAAAAGCCGTACAGACAATCCTCCATGCGATAACTAAATTGTCACAAAGAAACATTTTGGCTCACGGAGCATCAGAAGAGTTTATGGTTCCTTCAACAGTAAAAGGCACAGGCTCACCAGATGTGATTTTCTTAAATAGGTTTCCTCTGAGATTTCCTGCTGAGTATGGTTATCCACAGACTGGGATCAACTTTAAGGTAGTCAATAAGGGCAAGACCCCACCTTGAGTGACAATTACACAGATACTTGTGCTATCCATGAAGCCTGCAGAGAAAACAAATTGCCTTTGCATCCTTCTGTGTCCCTTCTAGGGCCTCAGGTCATGACCTCCATATGGTGGTTACCACGATATATCTGTGGCTCTCGTCTCACCCTCCTTTTCTTTTCCTCAGGTTCATTTTTCTGAATTCATAACTTCTCTCATCAGAGTTTACTAAACCTCATTTTTTAAAAGGAAAACACAACAAGATTAAGACAACAGGACTTTTGCTTAGCTAGTCTCAATGTCTGAGTCCCAGGTTGATTAATTGTGTCTAGTTTCCGCCCACGCTCTTGGCCCTCAATCCAGGGATAACTTGCTATGGGTTCAAATCATTTAAAGAGTGGGAGGCAATCTTCCATTGCTTAATTATGTAGGTAGAAAAATACATGAAAATTCTTCAGTGTTGTCTATCATGTACATAAAAGTTAGAAAAAGAAATGAGTTTGTTGTCATAGACACTGCCACCAAGAACAGATTTCTCTTAAGTCTGTACCTGGGAAACAAGATAGAAACAAAAAGGTATAAAGGTATTTTGAATCTTCAGTTGAACTTAACTTGAACACTATTGTTTCTCTGCTCAAACACCTCATTAACTAAAGCAACTATAAACCTCAAATGCCAACTCTGAAAACTGTTATAAAAGCACCAGTCTTCTTTGCCTTAACTTTGTCGGTGCCTGTCAAACTCAGAAACTCTCTCATTTACTTACGCATATTTTCTCTCTGCTTCATTTGTAATTTCTTGGCTAAGGTAGATGAGTAACTGTGATTAAGTAGACTCGCAAGTGTGAGAAGGAAACTAGAAGGAAAGCTATCATGCACACACAAATCACTTTTATGCGGTGTAACTTGTCACAGTAAAGGACTGCACTTCCCTGTCCCCTCCACTTTCCTAGACTTTCGGTTCTGCCCCATCTTTTCCCAGGAAGATTGCAGCGGTCAGGGAGACAGAATGCAGGGAATCTGCTACCACAGAAAGTGAATGTGCTGAGCTGAGGTAGCTCAGGAGACAGGTAATGAGTTGTGAAAGCAGTTGCTGCCAGGTCACCAGGTTTATTTGGGCCCAATCGAAGAGTCTGCTCGCCTGCTTCTAATGTGAAACCAGGAGCTGAAGTAATTTTCTGGATAATGTAGTTTCCCTTTTGCGAAAAAAAGGTTTTATGTTACGAAAGTATATCATATTTGTTTTAATTGAATTACTACCCTGATCTTCAGTTTCACAAAGCCATGATCTATATTGGGGTGTTACCTTTGTGTGACTCTTATTAACTGCTCTTGCTCAAATGTGCTGCACATAAATATATCACTGGACTTCATTCTCTTTCCCACCTTTATGAAGTATGTTTTGAAGAGGCCACAGATGAAGCAGCCGTAATTGCACTGTAAGAGAGGTACAATCGTCACTTTTTGCCTGAGAATATTTTAAAGCTGAGTGCCGTGGTACATGCCTGTAATCTCAACTACTCCAGAGGCTGAGGCAGGAAAATCACAAGTGAAGGCCAGGCTGGACAAGGTAGTAAAACACTATTTCAAAATAACATTTAAAAAGGGCTGGAGATGTTGCTTAGTAGAAGATCTCTCACCCAGCATGGACAAGGCCCTGGGTTCATTCCTCCATACTGAGGGGGAAAAAAATATTTTATTAATTCAAAAAACATGTATTGAGTACATAGTACATACAGAAAATGTGCTGCATCCTTTTCAAGAGCAGTGATTAGCGTAAATGCCATCCCCATCCTCCTGGAACTCATAATCCAAGACCAAAGGGACAATCACATGAGCACTAATGATCAGGTGTGATGTGAGTCATGAGGAGAAGACTCAGGAAGTTGTGGGCACAGATGGCCAAAGGGATTAACCAAGGCCTGAGGTGAGTGAAGCTTCCCAGCAGGAAGATAGGAGATGGCGTTTTCTGAGGACAGAGCAAACCGTCACTCATATTTTCTCACTGAAGGTGAGAGGTGAAAGAGAGCTTGATGTATCTGAGGACTCAGAGGCACTCAGCCTGGTGAATGTAGAGAATGAGAGAAAAATTTTAATCATTATGTACTGCAAACATGTACTAATATAAAATAAAAATTGAAAAAAAAAATCCCTCGATAGAGAGGTCGGCAGGACCAGCTTGTGGGACCTCCTGCAGTAGCAGCTGCAGGCGTGGCAGCTCTCCTAGCCGCCCAGCCCTTCGTGACCTCTGGTGGAAATCCTCCACCACTTCTCATCCTCAGTGTTCCACATCCTGTTCTCATCTCTTTACTTCCTTTGTACTCTCACACTCAGAAAGAGTCTCACCTCCTTCTCCACTGAGCTGATTCCCTCTTGTACAAATCAAAATGGTCCTGTGTCCATTCAGCATCTCCTCCTTGTCTGTCATCTCAAAAGAGGAAGAGATGGTCAAAGAGAAGCCAAGACTGAGCATCTGTGGGGTTTAAAACTTCGCACTAAGAACTGAGTAGATCACATTATAGGAGATAATTTCAATAATTAAAGCTAAGATAATGGCCCTGGGTAGCTCTCTCTCATCGCAGGGTCTTGGTGAGCTGGGTGGGAATGGGAGGGAAGTCTTTGATCTGAATTTGGAGAGGGTAAGTCTCCACCAGACACTTTGGTTGGCACATATCTGTTTCTTCCTTTTTCATGTTCCTTCTTTTCTGAAGCAGCTTTTGACATTGCAGTGAAAAGACAGCAAAATAATGAGAGAGGAGGTGTGTGTTTTTTGCATGAAAAACAACAAAACAGAAAAAGACAAGAGCGAGGGGGAGGAGGACAAAAGGCATGAGGGTGACCTTGCGCAGGGTTCTAAGAATGAATATAAAACAAAGCCCCGAGGTCTCTTTTGCCAGAGTAGGAAGCAATCAACAGTCCAAGAATAACAAAAACAATTACCAAAAGAAAAAAAGAAGCCAAGCTGATTGGTTGGTACTTTCAAGAATTGTGTGATATTGACAGAAGAAAATTAGACAAGTCACAGAATCACCTGAAGCAAAGAAGCAAGGATAACACATCACACTGAAAGGAAACATTACCTGAAGTTGTACTGATTATGAATCTTTTATTACAACTGACTGAAAAGCTAACTCAAATTTGCTTAGGCAAATCAAGAGGTATCATCTAGAGTCAGTATTTCTGCATCCCTCAGTCTAATTTTCTTCCACATGACTTTATTCTTGGGTTTCAAATGCTGGCCCCCAGCAGCTTAACATATAGAGTCTTGGCCTCAAATTCAACTGGAAAAAGCATTCTCCTTTCTCACCAGGTGATAATAACTGCCGTAGCTTCCAGTCTGTGACTGACACTGATCTAAGAGTTTTCTGTGTGTTAACTTACTTGATTTTCACAATCATCTTGTATTACATTCAGACAGAGAAGAGTGAGGTAACTTGTTCAAGTTACTTATCTGCTTAGCGACAGAGATAGCATTCATAGCTAGCCATCAGGACCCCGAGTCAAGACTCCTGATCACTATGCTAACCTGCCTTTAGCCGGATGTCTATGGGTGAAGAGGAATAGTTGCGTATCCCTGCATCGATCTCCTTGAACTGAATGTTGTAACAGGTTATATCTGAGCCACATATGGCCCGCCACACGTTGCTGGGATCAGACTCCTAAACTGTGCACTGATCATGGACACTGTAGTTGTGTGGAGGAAAGCTAAGGCATCGGTGGCAGAAAAGGGTGGACAGAGAAGCAAGAAGTCCCCTCCAGAGGAGAAACCATGTGCTGCTTGCCCACTCTTCCAATCTCATTCCCATCAACTTCTCTCCCTTTCTCCTTTTGCCTCTGTCTTTGTCTTCTAATACATAGCAACACTGCAAACACCATGTGCAGATCATGGGGACAGAGCAGTAACTAAGAACATCCTTGCCCTCATGAAGTCTATGCTCTAGAGAGAGAAGTGCTGCATAGCATGTGGCCATATAATATTCATAGGCGTGTACAGAAAAATTTAGCAGAGTTAGAGAGAAAAATGACAGAGAAAGAAGAGAGAATACTATCTGGTCTACTCAGGGCGCTCCATAGAAGCCTCTGGGATGAGGGAACAAAGATCTGAATAAAATGAGAGTGGTGGTGAGTGGCGCCGATTGTGAAAGAAGGATGATATAGGTAGAAAAAGAGGAGAACAAGGTCCTGATGTAAGAATGTGCTCAAGGGCCTCCTAGAAAAGCAGGGAGCCGAGCAGCTGGAGTGAAGCGAACAGAGGGACTGGTGTAGGGGGCGTCTTCAGCCTGCTCCTCCGTGTCCTCGGCCATTTCTGCAGCTCATCTCATAAGCAAATAACTAAACCCCCAGAGTGCTCCTCTGTTTGTAACTACCTCATTATAAGAGTTCCCAAGGCATCTCACACTCAATCTGTTGAAATTAAAATCCCCTTTGACTCAAACTTACTCCTCCTGCAGTCATCTTCATGCCAGATAGTGAGTACGCGATCTCCATGCTACGGAAGCGTCCTGAGCCACTGGCACTTGGAGAGATCCTTTATCCACCAAGACCCACTCGAAGGGTTCTTTACTGACTTCCTGAAATGCCTTTCACACTCATTCCTGTTTCCATATGAGGAAGACCCTCATTATTTCTTATCACAGACAATTCTCACAATTGTTTCCTGTTTTCCTGACTTCCACCAAACTCCTTTTTAAAACGGACAGGACACATCTTGGAAATGAATCTTTTGAACACATAACCCTGACCATTTCTGGCAAACCCCAACACATTCCCACAGACCTAAGTAGTGTTTAAAGTCTTTGATTAAGACAATTCCACAACTTTTTTTTCTTTTTTCTTTTTTTTTTTTTTTTTTTTTTTTTTTTTTTTTTTTTTTTTTTTTTTTTTTTTTTTTTTTTTTTTTTTTTTTGGCGAGGAGAAAGAGGTTGGTTGGTTGGTTGCTTGGTTTGGTTTGGTTTAGTTTGGTGGTAACTAAGTTGAAGGATTGAACCTTAGGATGTTCTACCATTAGGCTACATCCCTACCCCTTTTTTAATTTTTATTTATTTATTTTTTATTTTGAGACAAGACCTTGCCAAATTGCCCAGGTGGGACTTGAAGCTGCAATCCTACTGCTCCAGTCTCCCAAAGTCCTGGAATTACAGGCTTATGCCATAGTTCCTATTTCTAATCATCAGGCCAAGTCACTTGTCATTCTGGGTTTCTCCATCTTGTTACCTTGATTTACCAGCACCATTTTCTTGGGTTAGAATGTATAATCCCAACACTACTAGCTATGAAAGTCTTCAATTACCAAAGGCTCAGTTTGTGAGCCTGTACTTATTCTCTCTCAATATTTCTAAAGACAGCTTGTTCCATTCCCCTTGCTCGACAATGTAATCTTTTATATCCTTTAATTCTCCTTTTAATTTTTTTCCTCAAAACCTTAATTCTTTTTCCTCTTCAGGCTGAGGAGATTGGCCATTGGCAAAGCACTTGCCAAACATGTCCAGAGTCCTGGTTTCAATTCCTAGCACCACAGAAAAAATAAAACAAAGGAAAACAAAACAAAACACTGTTCCTCCTCTTATTTTCCCTTTCTCAATGAATGACCTTGAGTCTACTCTTTCTTTTAGGTGAAAAACTTAAGACAGCATTCTTGATCCTCTAGAGTCTCAAGTCAGTACTGCCAGCATTAGGGCTCTCCCTGGTAGCAGTAGCAGCATGGTTTAAAGGCGCTTAGTTTAAATTAGGCTGAATTAAGCCCTCTGCTGTGTCACAGGGGTAACACGGGTATTTTGTCATTTGGGGCTTCTTACCCTGAGGATCAGACTCTGGTGATCAAGCCACTGACCACAGAGTGCTACAGCAGAGAGTTTTGGGCCCATAGAATGAGGCTGGTGAGTAGAATTCATCCTCCACCACAGGCCACAGGCCAGCCTTTACCTGCAGTCTGGACACCCCCCCCCCACCAAGTTTTCTTCCCTATACAAATTCCCTCTACATATTTTAGCTTCTGGTTGCATAAGGTCTCAGCTTTAAGTTTCTGTCTTCATCTAATCACTCATAGTGCAGATCTCTGGCCCTACCAGAAACCAGCTAGTAAGGCAAAAGCAGTTAAAGAAAACTGACTTGGTTTACTATTTTTTCATCAATTGTCTGATCAACTCCCATTCGGCCCACTGGTGAGGGAGGAATCCCTTGCCTTAAATAGTATGAGATGACCAAACACACCACCCACCACTGGAAATGCGACAGCTATTTATCAGGCACTCACACTCACCGCATAGAGCCGACAGACAATGCATGCCATGCAGGGCCCACAGGGACTGCACTCCAGAGCTGAGCGGACAAGCAAGGGCTGTAGAGGGTGGCCTTGGAGCAGCAAAAGGGCACAGCGCCCTCTGGCTGGATGAAAGGGTAACTGACTTGTTTGAAGAATTTCACAGGTTGACAGGTGCAAAGTAAAGGACATGGGCACTTGTAGCTGGTCCAACTAGTGTGGGACCAGCCAGCCGGGTGGGGACCCTTTAACGGTGGATGGAGATGGTATCTGAAAACAGCAGAAGAATTCAGAATTAGGCCTTTGGGCCGCAGGAAGCTCCAAGAGATCAAGGCCATATTTGCATCTTCATTTCAGGCCTTACCCTAATGTTCACCCCCAAATCGATCCTGAATACCATGCGCTTCTCACCTCCTCCATTCCTACCACCCAATACCAGCCATCACCTTATCTATCTGTTCTACTCCAACAGCTTCATCTGTAACCTCCCTGCTTGCATTCTTCTCCCCACTCTCAGTCACCATCACAGCAATATTTCATCCAGCATCTGCTGTAAACACCTGCATTTCCTACTTAAAATGCATCCGTATAAAGTCGGGCCTCCTGCTGTATCCACGGATTCTGCATCTGGGGTCCAAATAACCAAGGATGAAAATATTCACCAAACAAAAAGTGTCAACACAGGATTAAACAGTTACAAACTTTTTTCTTGTCTTTATTCCCTAAATAATAGTGTAACAACTATTTACATTGTGTTTAGCATTATAACTACTGTGGAGACAATTTAAACTATTTAGGAGGGTATGTGTAGGTTAAAAGTAAACACTATGCCATTTTATTACAAGAGACTTGAGCATCTTCAGATTTTGGTATCTGTGTGAGGTCCTAGAACCCACCTCCTGCAAACACAAGGGGATGACTGTATTCCCATCACATTTAAAGTACAATGAAAACCCTCAACATGGCCCACAGGACCCAATAATCCTTTCTTTTCCATGTTCCTGACCATTCTTCACATTGTCCACCCTGCTACAGCTGCAGTGGCCTTCTTCCCGTCCCTTCAGTATTTCAAGGGTATGCTAATCTAAGGATCCTCACACTTGCTCCTCTCTCTACCTGAAATCACCTCTCTATTTGCAAAACAACTATTTTCACAACTCAAGTATCAGCTCCATTGTCACTGACCATCCTTAGTCATTCTTACCATGCTTTATCTTCTTCATATAACGCATCCCTACTTGATGATAGATTACTTCCTCTAATTTTTCACTGTATCTCCAGCTTCTAGAACTGTCCTGAGCACATACTAGGTACCCAATGAATTTTTGTTAAATGAATAGAGAATGAATGTTTTAAAACGAGAAAGTAGAATTGTCCTATCATAGTTAGCACATAGTAGATAAATATTACCTATTCCCATAGGTATCATTAGCATTATAGGCTGACTTTTCCCTAATTATGAACATGTACTGGGGTCACATGTTGAATAAATTTCTTGTGATTATGCTTTATAATTCTCTGAGGAATGGTAGACTTTCTAATGTTAGGAATCTCATCTTTATTCTTATTTCTTGCTAGCATCTACAAAAGCAAACAATAGCTTAATAATTAAGAAAAGCACTTACTATATGCCAGTCCCCTGTGCCAGTCCCCTGGATCTTGTCTATATTAATTCACTTAATTTTCACCACAGTTTGTAAGACAGATACCAATGAACACTATCAGCACCCTTATTTTACAGATGGAGAAACTGAGGTATAGAAAGGATGACATATTTTTGGAAGCTCAGCTCAGTTAATAAATCTATCAGCCAGTGTTCTATCAGAGACATGAAAAATAGGAGAGAGATCAAGGAATTTGCTTTATGGGATAATGGAGCTGGCCTGGGTGTTACAGTTTGGACACAAAATATTCCCCAAAAGGTTCATGTATTTAGAGATATGCGGTTTTTGGAAGGTGACTGAATCACAAGGTCTCTCATTGTCGAATTTATAATTTGATGGTATTAGCAAGAGGTGGTGGAAACCTAGAAAATTCAGACCTAGTTAAAGGGAATGGGTCAAAGCATCCAGGAGACCACATCCTGTCCCTAGTCCTTTCTTCTCTGGCTCTCTCATCTCTGTGCTTCCTGGCTGCCATAAACTGAGCAGTTTTCCTCCTCCACACCCTTGCACCATTGTGTTTCTGTCTTTCCACAAGCCTAGACACAAGGGAGCCAGCTTACTATGGACTGAAACCTCTGAAACCATTATCTAAAATAAACCTTTGCGCTCTTTAGATTGTTTTTCTCAGATATTTTGTTGAAATAATGGAAGGCCGACTAACATCCTGAGTAAGTCGGAATTTGTAGGGCACACCAGAAATAGTATAGAAACACCCAGACAGCTGCAGTTCACAAGAAAAAGATTCGTCTTTGGGGAAACCTCAGGTTTACTCTTTTAGCATTTCAGTTAGTTAGACAGGGCTCATCCAGATAATTGAGGTTAATCTCCTTTACTTAAAGTCAACTACCTGTAACTACAGATTTTAACCACATGCACCAAATGTCTTTACAACACTTACATGAGCGTTTAATTGAGTAACTTGGCCTAGGCAACTTGACACATACAACTATCACAATAAATAACCAACCAAGATCTGAACCGAGCCTTCTGTCTGCAAACATAAATCCTTAAGCACTGTGAGACTGCTTTGCAACCAACATTTGCTGAATGTATAAAAATGAAAGAATGCCTCCACTCTGCGACCGGGTGACAGTTGTCTCTCTTGAAATAACAGCCTGCTCTCCCTCTCACCCATCCCCAGCCTTGTTGAATACCTCAATTTGTAACTGTTTCCAGGATTCTTTGAGCAGAGTTGTTTAAAATATATTTGAAAAGAGATTTGATGTGTGAAGCTCACTAGTTTTCTAGCCAGAGGTCTCTTTATATGTTTGGGATTTGTGGCAGAAAACCCACAAATGGAATTTCAGCACATCTGAATTCAAATGTCCTGGTTGCCTGACAATAGGATTGGCAGCCTAACAGCTTCCAAGCTGACACTGTCTTGCTTTCCTGGGGAGAGTGACTAAAAGCAATTTACACATTACAGAGGGTTGAGAGTGTCTTTTCTTTATCTGCTATAGACAGCACAGTGGCCAATGCCATTACAGAGATCCCAAAGTTTCCTTAAATCTTCCTTAGACTGACTCAAAAGCAGAACTCTGAACACCAGTCTTGTCATCGCTCCTTTTCTTCTCTGTCATGTTGCTTCCTAGCACCTCCAAACCATGCCCATTCCCAGAGATTGCCCAAGATTCATGACACAAGATAAGCCCTAATTAAACCTTTGAGGACATGAGATTTCTTTTGACCTATCTTTTTGCCAGTCCTGCTTTGTTCCCTTCGAAGCCAACCAACAGTTAGCACGTTCTATAGAGAAAGTTCTTGAATAAAGAAGTCCAGAACTAAAGCATATCTGAGAATCAATACCTGAAAATGAACACACTGTATCATCACTGTTCAGATCTATTGCTAACAGTCTCTAAGTCCCTCCAGAACTACAGAGTACTACCTAAGTTTGTCATTCAACTTTTTTTTAACAAAAAATTATAAATGAATTCAATAGATGTTTACTCGGTGTTTGCCTCATGAAAAGTCTTCCAAATGATAAAATGTTGAGCAGAGGAAAAGGTCCTAAAAAAACTTCTAATCTAACAGGGAAAGAAAGTACAAAAATCTAGGGTTAGTGCAGTAGAGGAAGCTGAAGCTATGAGTGTTCATGAAAGCCTCTCTCATACACAATCAATAGCTATAGACCGGCCTTGCACTGACCACTGGGGACACAGTGAGTGGCTAACAAAATAAAACAATCCTACCTTCTCTATGTGGAGGAAGCCAGACCATAAATAAGTGATAAGTAAATAAGAATTTTAGCAAAAGCAAGACAGACGAATGGATCCAGAGTGAATGGGGAAGGGAATTATTTTATGCATGGTGATGGAGGATATCTGCATGGTGTGACTTTTGAGCTTAGTCCCACATTTTAAAAAGCGAAGATTTGGGGCTGATTCCAAATGGATGGAACAACAAATATAAAACTGCTGAGTATGTACTTTGATTGTTCAGGGTCCAAGTTACGGTTTCTATCTGGATGTCCACCTTGAGAACCTCCTACCTCACCCTTCTCGGTAGCCGGGATTACAGTTGTGCACAACTGTGCCTGGCTTATACTGATTCATACCTTTAAAAGATCAAGTGAGCTACTGAAAGGAAAATGTTTTCTGTGAGTCATAAAAGAAAATGGGGAAACCAGTGAGGGGCTAGATGCTGTGGCCATCCAGGCCAAGTGGCTCGGATGAGGCCAGTCACTGGAAAGATGGTGACAGAATTTTGGAATGTGGGGAATATATTTGGTAAAAGAATTGACATGAATCACTGAGAGATGATGGAAGAAAGGAAAAGAAGGAATCAACGATGCCCCCATGTTTTTGTTTCAGCCAACTTGGTGACTGGTGATGCTATTCATTAGATTGGGAAGTTTTCCAGAATGTATTGACACAGCGGAAGCTAGAAGCATACATTTCAGACAGGAAAGGAATGAAGACAAAGGCCTAGACACAAGAAAAGAATCAAAACTCACATCAAATAGCTGGTGAACATTTAGCTGGAAAACAATTTGCATATCAGGAAGGTAGGAGGCTCCAGGCTTGTAAGATAAAGGTATATTTTAAGGCTAATATTGAAACCATTGAGTGCCAGGGACAAGGTGGAGGGAATCGGTATTGCACAATGGAGACGCAAAAATTAAGAAAAAAGAAAACCTGAAAAACTGTCATACACAGACAGACCCTTTGCTACCCTGGTACACCCAGAAAGCAAAGGCGCCCAAGGTATCAATTCATGAAACCACACAGGCCAAGTACAAAAAGTTCTTAAAAATCATCAGAAACTACCAAAATCTTGTGCAAACCCTTGGAGAAGCCTCATTTCCTCTGAACCCTACACATTGTAACAGACAGATGGCCACCTACTTATTTCAGATGGACAGAGAAAGAGGCCCTCCTTGATGATCTCATGATCCAGAATCCTAGTTCGCATCTTGACAACAAAGGCAGCCACCAAGAAAAGCTGTTTGAACTCTATGACTTTAAAAAATTCACCTAAAATATTTAAGTTTAAAGAGATCCTAGGGGGGCTGGGGATTTAGCTCAGTGATTAGAGTGCTTGCCTTGCAAGCACAAGGCCCTGAGTTCGATCCCCGGCACCACAAAAGAAAAAAAAAAAAAGAGATCCTAGGGGGTTTCCTGATGTTCTCCCCACATGCACTCCTGAAATGTTTTCTCCACCTAAACCAGGGCAATGATCTTTAAAGGCTGAGAAAGAGAGCCCACCTCTCTCTCTTCACCATGAGGCTATATCGAAATGACTTGAGGAGCCATTCAAAACACTACTTTGCAGAATCACTGCAGAGCTGGTGTTATGGCTTTTGTCTAGCTGTCCTCCAAAAGCCTCACACACTCACAGATGGGGCTTTTCAGAGGTGGCTGGATCTAGGATGTGTGATGCTGGGATTAAAACTGTGTGGTACTGGATTAGTCCACTAAGTGGTTTATCAAAATTCTGGGTATGGATAAAAAGAAGACCCAATCTGGATGTAGGTGGCAGCACTCAGAAGGCTTGTAGCCTGGATGGAATAAAAGGGGAAGGGAGGCTCTCTGCTTGCTATTTCCTCCCTGATCTGCCACGGACCATTTCTCCTCTACAATGCCCCACTGCCACTTCAGCCAGCCAACTATGGACTGAAACATCTACAAACTGTGATTTAAAATGAACAAAGGAGAGGAAAACTAGGAAGAGAGAAGAGGGAAAAGCAGGAAGGGGAAAAAAAGGAAAGAAAGGGGAAAGGGAATTCATGGAGAAATGTGAATAAACCTGCTGTAAATAGGGATGGAGGGAACAGAGGGGCGGGGTGGGGAAGAGGGGGAGAACCAAGATGTATCATGTACAGGTACAAAATAGATGAGATGAATGTAATCATCATACGTACATTGTACCAATAGATGTTCTTGGCTAAAAAATAAAAATTAAAGAAAAAAAATAAAATAAAATAAAATAAACATTTCTTCCTTTAACTTGCGAGTGTTTGGTATTTTGTCCCAGCAATGAGGAAGTACCTAAGACAGCGGGACTGCCCAAAACCCCACTAGTGGGTTGTGTTTCTCCATCCTCAGAACCAACTCCCTAGAAAACAAAAGGCCAAGAACTTCTGAGTCAGGAGCTTTTGTAAGTGTTTGCTTTTAGTCTATTTAAGTCACCAATATGCAATTCCATATCAGGTGGTGAAGTCTAAGGAAAAGAAAAAGGATCAGACAGCTTTTCGAAACCAAATTATTGCCTCTCTGACAGATACCACTGTGCTGCTTACAAGCATTTTTCCTATTAAGATTTAGCGAGTGGAAGGCTATAGTAAATAACCTTTCATCTGCAGAAGCTTTTCAAGGAACAAATCAGGAGTAATGCAAAGTAATCCTGAAGAAGTTTAAAGAGAGATTGTATCACCTGAATTTAAAGTAATAGAATAGAGGGAAAAGTAGAAAACTATATATAGTTGCTTTCTGGAGGTACCCTTCTTTGTAATATAAATTTTGATATGCAGATTTTTGTTATTGTAAACATAATTAAGCTGAACGGCTGGATATATGTGTACATAAACATACACATATCACACACACATATGAATGAGATTACATTTTCAGTATTGAAATATCTGAGACTAAGTAACATTTCTAAAGATGGGATGGTTCTAATATCAAATAGTTAATGAATAATTCAGCTTTAATTTTTTTATTTGGAATTTTTCCCTAGGGTAGATGACAGAGACAGATAATTTCTTTGGCAGAATTGTGAGGTGATTTTAAAAAAAAATTTTAAGGCTCAACTACACTTTTTATGCAGTAATAACCACATTTCCAAAAGAAGTTAGGAAATCTCACCATATTACACATGATAAAGGAACAACAAAACCCAAAGAATGCTGGAGTTTGCACTGGTTTGCAACAAGCTGTGCATAGCTAATCAGTCAGAAAACCCTGGATTACAACCAAACCATAACAGAAGAATATAAATGAATACGGGGCATGAGAACGACTTTTGCTGAGGGAAAGAAAAAACCTTGAATTGTCAAATAGTTTTCTGAAAATTGAAAAATAGAAGACACTCAATTATTGGCAGCACACGTCCTTGATTAGGCAAATCTAGGTGTCAGTCAACCAGAATATACAATAGAATAATTTAGGTTCGTTCTCTCTCAATCTTCAAACATCATCATTTTCACATGGAAAGTTGGCAGCGTCACACCTCATTTCTCAACAGACTTAAGAACAGCATGCAGTCTTGAGGTGTTTTGGATCACCTTTACAAAACAAATCCCAGTACATTTCCACTCCCCTTTCAGACTGTTACCACGTACAATTAAAGTTAAACTGCACTTGTCAAAACAAGGTAACAAATTGCACTTTCTGGTGCAGTAGCCTGAGATTCTTTCTAATCATTCTTTGTCACCTGCTCGCAAAGTTTACCAATTGGACCCCATGCAATTCAACCCCAATACTTACTAGTGAAGTAATCATTCATATAGTCATAATTATAACTTTAAAACTTTATTCTGATAAATAATTAGTACTTAACAGCTTTATAGATGTTTAATGAAGCATTAATGATTTACCAGAAACAAAGATTCAGGAACTTGACAGTTCTCTCTTGTGCTTTTTTTAATCTTTCTGTTTTGGAGACTTTATTATGATAAAATAAAACTAACACCTAATTTGGAATTTAAGATGTAGATTCATGTATCATCAACAGACTAAATGACTTGTTCTTTTCTAGTATACTAGTCAGGGTGGGCTAACTTGCCAAATCGCAATGGCTTAACACATTCATATCTGTATTGGTCAGCTTTCTATGGCTGGGACAAACTACCTGACATCCACAATTTAAAGGAGTGAAAGTTTAATTTGGCTCATAGTTTCAGAGGTTTTGGTCCATGATCTATTGGGTCGATGACAGAAACATCACGGTAGAAGGGCATGATGGAGCAAAGAGCTGCTCACTTCTTGATGGCCAGGAAGCAAAGCACAGGGGAAGAGTGCCAGATAGGAAGGAGCCGGGGACTAGACATCATTTCCAAATTTGACCCTCCACAACCCATTATTATGGTTTGTGTCTAGATGTCCCCTCAAAATCTCATGTGGTCATAGGTGGGGCTTTTTCAGAGATGGTCAAATCCAGAGTGTATGATTGATTGGTGGTACACTGCTAGGATTAAGGGTGCTGGGATTAAGGGTGGGTGATTACTAAATCAGTCCACTGATTTGTTTGGTACTGCCATAACCCCAGTAGCCAAGATAAACTATTAAAGGGGCAGGAAAAATGCCACTAAGGTCCCTTGCTCACTTGCTTTGCTACCTTCTGCCCACCATAAATTGTTTCTCCTTTGCGATCCCTGTCTGCCATGTCACCTGCCTTGGAGCCAGCCAATTATGGACTGAAACCTCTACAAACTGTGAGCTAAGTAAATGTTTCCTCCTTTAAATTTGTGTGTTGGGTGTTTTGTCTCAACAATGAGAAAAGTAACTAAGACACCCACCCAAATGCACTCAGAAGTGGGCTCTATTAATGCCCATGCAGTACTCAAGCCAATCAAATTGGAAATGAAGATTAACCATGATGAGCCAGGTATAGTGATGCATCCCTGTAATCCCAACACCCAGGAGGGTAAGGCAGAAGGACTGCAAGTTTGAGGCAGCGTGGGCTACATAGAGAGGTCAAGACCAGCCTGCACTACACAGATAGACCCTGTCTCAAAAAAATATCAACCACCAGAATTTCTAGCTCATGAGAATGCTTCATGTAAGCTAGCAATAAGGTCTTTGCCCAACATACTCAGGCAGGAGCCCGCTAAATAGAAGCACTGTCTCAATCCATGTTTCCAAAGAAAAAAAAAAAAGAAAAGAAAAAGAAAAGGAAAGAAAGAAGGAGGAAGGTACACATATTACTTTTGCTTAATGTCCAGAAGTCACTAGCTAGTCAGAAGGCAAAGCTTATCTTCCAAAGTAGGGCACAGAATAATCATTCTTTCATGTACCTGGAAGGTAGAGAACCAGAATATTCATGGCTGGACAGTTCTAGTGACAACCAAACCTAGATATGCATAAAAATGGCCAAGAGGACACAGGAGTACAGATTCCTTGGCAATGCCCCAGAGGAAATGTAAAGTTAATGGAATCACCTTTCACTTTATATCTTATGTCTCTGCAGAGTTTACCTATTTCTACTAGTGTGGTAGTAAATATTATAAAATATTCAGTGTTCCATACAGTGACAACCTAAAATACTCAATGAAGAAAATAAATGAGCTACAGAAGAAAATTTTATATTTCAAGAAAATCATGAATATTCATCTCCCCCTGTGGGTCTCCCACTTATAAGTTGTTATGGCTAGATCTAAAATGGCACCTAAACCTCATGTGTTTGGAAAGTGATTGAATTCTGGGGGCATTAAGCTGACTCGTGTTCCAGTAATGAGAAAGTTACTAAAATACACATTAACCAGTGAATAACTACAGTAAGTGACAGAAGTGGGTTCTCACCCTGCTGATGTACTGTAGGAGATGTTGATGCCCATGAATCTAGTCAGAGAGCCCAGAAATGAGATACACTACCAACCATGTCACTACCAAAGCGATCCTGGCCATGTTTGTCATAAGCAGAAATTTTGCCTCCATCCATTTGACATAGCTGTTCTGACACAGCTGTCTTACTCAGAGAGACAAAAATGCTGCCTGAATACAACCACTTTGACGCAGTCTTATCAAAATCACAAAGGCAGAATGTAATAATACTTTTCATTATTGATTGTGTATGTAGCAGACATTCCTAACCTTCCTAAGCCTTACCTCCCCCTAGAAAAACCATATCAAAAAGGAAACATTCTTTTTCTGATTATTATTATTACTATTACTGAATAATTTATAAAGCCTTATCATTGATCTTCATACTGTCCTTTAATCTCTCTTCACTCTTCAATGTCTACTCTTCTCCCGTGGGTTCAATACCACATTTAAACATCCTCTCTCCATCCCAAGGTCTGCCCAGTCTTTCTTTGCTTTTCTACATTAACAATCACTAAAAGTAATTCATAACACATTGTCAATATCTATGTAAATTCATGTTTGTCCTCATAGAAAATTTGGTAATATATTAATAATAATTTGTACTTTTTATGTATTAAGCCAAAAATTGATAAAATAATTTCACAATTAATCCACCAGGAAATTGAAAGCATCTGTTCTCAGGTTCTTAAAGAGAGGTGTAGTTTGTTGTTGTTGCTGTCGTTGTTGTTTTTGTACTCTCCTTCTATATTCAAGGCTTTTCTATCACTTCTAATTCTAAAACTACCAGCTGGTCTTTCTTTCTTTTGTAATATTTGCATCCTTTGCCTCTTTCACAATAGGCTTTGTAACTTCCAAATGGAAATTTGTCTTCCTAAATTCTGTTTGTGTGATTGATAGGTGCCTTCAATCAGGAGATCATTTATTATCATTATTCACTGAATTAGTTATGAGGTGACTTAACATTATGTGGAGACAATAGAGCTTGGGTGTGTCCTTGATCCTTATGTATGTGTGTGTGCGTGTACATATTGGCAGGTAATAGATGGAAAGACATGTAGATAGTATAACCTTTCAACCAATTTAAAATTGGATATAGTCCTTCAATTCTACATTTTCTACTAATAAACAATAGAGTTAAAAATAAGAGAAATGCTATCACTGGGATGGAAGCCAAGAATGGAATGCATACTGCCTTTGTGTACACTATTCAGTGAGTTATATAAATTAATTTAGTGGATTTCCATTTTCTTGTACATTGAAGTATCTCAAAATCAAAAATTCTGCTTCAAAATGTCAAAGTATGGTTTACCTTTTCTGTTTAAGATTGCAATCTGAGTAACAATGACTCCACTTACTTCAAATTTATTTGTGGACAAGTCTCAATGTGGCTTGGAGTAGATAAGAAAAAGACATAGATCCTTGCCTAACGAGCTTATTAACAGAAGAAAGGAGGAAAGGAAAGTAGTGTTGAAAGTAGAGGGTTCCTAGGCTAGTTGTGGTTTTGGATTTCAGAGAAGGGAAAGCTAATTTAACAGATCTTTGACCAAAGATCTAGCAGTTCATTGTCTCAAAAAGACTGCTTATTCTTATATATGACTAATATTTAGAGGAGGAATTTGGAATCATCATTTAGAAAAATTTGAAAGCAGGACTTAACCAGGTAAGTTGAAGTGTAAATGGCCCAAGTACATTTTCTGAGAACATAAAATTTGATCTTCAAAATACCAAATTTGTACAGAAAACATTCTGTGCTGATATGTATATGTATATTGAATTGCCAAGTGGTCCAGCCAAAGAAAGAATGTCTGCCTGTGGATGTAGACGTAAATGGGTTGAATACATTCCAGCCTGCAAGGCCAGTTGTCCTAACATAGTTGGCAAGAAGAAAGGTCTTATCTTTGATCCTATGCTTTCAGCATCTACATTCTGTTTCCTAAATTCTCAGGGAGCAGCCTGCAACAACAAGATCCTCCTTCTTCAAATTGAGTATGACCAGTAAGCATTCCAAATAACTGCCTCAGTGTACCCTCCAATTGGAAGGCAGGTCACCTATTTTGTAGGTCAAGCTTCTTTCTCAATTCACAGGTTGCACAAAGCACTCTGGGGCACTAGGTAGACATCTATAGGTAAGAGCTTCAATTACATTGCTCAGTATGCTATTCTTCCTCTTATCTGTCACCATCTGATAGACAGATATATAGATATGTAGATATATTACATATTTGTTGTGTAAGTAAAGGGTGAGTATTAGTAGGGAGAAGGAGTGTCAAGAAGCCTTAAAGGTAGGCTTTCTGTCTACAATTATAAAAATGAACTCCATAATTATGATTTGTGTGTAGTCTTCCTGTTAAAGACACAAATAATATTTAAGTGGGTTAAAGCCCATAAATTTGCATTATAGGAGCGCCTCCTTGAATAAGTATCTAAATAAAGTTCTTCTAAATATCCCAACTCTAGGCAAAATTGTAAAGTAGGTTCATGTTTTATCTTTAATGATAGCTTCTCTTCCTGAAGTATAAGTCTCTAATTTTATGGATCCTAGCAGCAGCCCAATAACTAGTGTTATCCCCTAATCCCTCCAGTCCCCATCCTCCAATACCAGAAGAAAGCCACTAGCAACTCTGATGAATCCACACATCTGATGTGTGTGAACCTTCCCATAATAAAGGGGCACACCCCAAACCAAGAAGACCCAGCTATAATCAGGTCACAGATTCTGGCCTGGAAGTCTGAGCTACACACACTAGGGACAGGTCAGTCACCTAGGTCTGACCTTAGTCACATTGACATCCCAGTAGGATTTTTGTCCTTCTGGAAAATCCCTAGTCCATCTGTGCTCTCGACCTTGTTGATTACATTAACATTAAGTCCATCATTCGTAGTCATTTCAATTCTTTGAGCTACTAGTCAGAGAATAGGGTGGGGAGGATAGGTTTTTAGGGTAGAGGAAAAAGAAATGTGGACAGGCAATGAGGCAGGGAGAAATACAAACCACACAGTCAGAAAATACAAAGAAACCTTCTTATAACAAGCCTGGACAGGTACAAAGATAGGTCATCTAGGGCTGGGGAAGCAAGCAGGGGCTGAGCCAGGACACGGTTCAGTAAGAGCAATGGGAAGCCACTCGGGCAGCTAGGGAGCTGTGGGACAGAATTTAGTATCCATTTTGCAAAGATTGTAGCTTCAGTGTGGAACATAAAAGGATGGATATGATAAGAGGCCACCAAAATCAAGGAGGTAAGATGTAATGGCGGCTGGAACCCAGGGGGGAGTGAAGAGGCGAGAGATGAGCATGTTCCAGAGCTGTTTTGGAGAGCGACCCCTTAACACATTCTCCACACAGAAGCAGAATTTGGAAGGTGAATCAGACTTACAGTTCTCAGCTTGCTTCCTACAGGAGCTTCCCTGTGTCTTTGGGATGGAATCAACCTCTCTCAGAGGGCTCATCCCCAGCTCTAGCCCCAGGCTCTCGCTTTCTTCCCACCTCGGGGTTTTTCACATGCTCATCCCTCTGCCTAAAGCATTCTTCTGGCAACTTCCACATGGAAAGCTCCTCCTTATCTTTTAAATTTGGGTTTAAACATTCCCACCTCAGAGTAGATCTCCTGCACTCCATCAAAATATGTACTGTGCTGTTACCCACTTCAGCACCTCACTGGTTCCTTTTTCAGGCCTTAGAGACATTTTTCATTGCTTGTCTGTTTTCCATTTACTACCTTTCATTTGTCATGAGGACTGCAAGGTCCACAGGAGCAGGAACCCGTCTACTCTGCTTATCTAGCACAGTGCCAGCCCTGGCATGCACAGATCCACAATAAATACTTACGGACAGTGTGACAAGCTCCAGGTTTCAGGCAAGCACAGCAGGTTGAGTAATGGTGACCTTCTCTAAGGACCAGCTTTGGTGGGAAATAATACTTTAGCTCCAGAAGCTGTGTGTCAGCCTTATCATTATTTCTCCTTTCTTCCTTCACTATGTCCCTGGGATTTTTTTTTCTAAGAAGGTACTGCGTTAAAGCTGTTGGCCTAAAAACTGCCAGGCAGTGTGCACAGTCTTTCCTGTGTCGTCAGTGTGTTAAATCCACAAATCTTTGCAATTTCTTGAAAGTTGCCAGTAGAACAAAAATTACCATATTTAACCAAATGTCCAAAATAGCAAGAGGACAAATTGAACTTCACCTTTATTATTTAGATTTTTAAATTACCAAAGGATAGACCCTCTTCATTACTTTATATATGCCTATATAAAATACTCTGTTTATGTAATCTTTAATTAGTATTATTTTCTTTCACATTCTGCCGCAATTTACATCTGCAATCCAACCTCAGATGATTAACTTTTATCATTGTCTACAGAGGCCAAGGTTCAGATAATTATATAATCCCTATATTCTGCATTAGGAAATTGAAGCAGAGAGTGATTACCTTTCCCAAGAAAGAGAGGCTTTATGGCAAACTTTGTTTCAAATTCAGAGTATATTCTAGGCTTTCAAAATTCTGCTAATGAACTGTGCACTATTTTCATTTCTGTTTGCTTATGTGAGTATTCACCAAGCTACCAGCACCATATAGATCAGTATCCAAGCTATAAAGTCTTTTCAAATTGCTAACACTAGACATAGTTCAGACTTTAAGTACCAGGAAGCAACTGGAAACAGCTGCTTTTGAATCAGACATAAATCTAAGCAGTGCTGCAATATAGCAAAAGAAAAAAAAAGACCTTGTCTCATTAAATGGCTAAAAGGAGAGTGTATCTGATAGTAAAATCTTGGCAGAACATAAAATACCTGTTTACTGACAAATTCTAGTCACACAACATTAAGATTACCTATTTAAGCACAGAGCACTGGCTTCTCATCACATATAATTCAATCAAGGAGTTTCCCTTGTGAGTCTCGGTTGCCTTTAGAGTGGGCAGAAACACTACTGCCAAGATAATAAGGACCCAACCTCTCAGGGATTTGTAGATAAAAATTAATCCCTTAAATTGTGCCCAGAAGCAAATCAGTGACTAATGGAGACTAGCAAGCAAAGGCAAAACCAACCTCTTGGCGCCTTTAGCAGGCAAAGCTTTTGAATAATTTTCCAGGATAGCTCCTTGATAGAGCACGCAGTCAAAACCCCAACTGGGTATTAGAAACAGGAACTACGCAAGTATAGTCTGTTTATTTTTCCTGTATCCTTTGTCATGGCTCCCCTCCAAATACTGTATTTGAGTGTCTTGAGTTAGGTACGGGGTGATCGTCTCATCCCCAGTATAAAGGTAATTTTTAAAATTATTTATTTACTTACTTATTTTACTTTACACAGCCAAATGATAATTTCAAGAAAAATCCTGGGGAAAAATATCCCTTGGGGATATTTTTAATCAAGTAGCATGTATTTCCCATATAAATGTTGCATAGGAACTGCCATGAAAATAACGCATTAAGTAAAATATTCCAAAATCGAATCTAATAAAGCTGGATAGAAAAATCCATTCTTTTGCTTTGGAAAGGAATGCATAATAAAACTAGGGGAATAGCTGCATGGCATTAAACTCTATAAACCTGGCATAATCCAGAACCTTCACAGAAAAGCAGAGAGTAAGAAATGGGAAAATAAAGGGGTGATAGCATTTGAACATGGCCACAATTAATAGATCTACCTTTGAATAAAAGAAAAAAGAAAATCAATTCACTCAGAAAGATGTCAGGATGGAACAATTACTCACAGCTAATTACTTTTTAAAAGATGATGACAATGGGTTAGTTTTCACAGATATTGATGAAGGAAAACCTCTGGGGAAATCATTTGCAAAGGTTAGCAAGGATATGAATTATTCTCTGATACGTTGGAAGGCAAAGAGGAGGGAAGAATAAGTAAAATACTAGTACAGTCTAGTGAAGGTCATCAAGACAACTAAGTTGATACTATAAATTACCATTTTCGAAAATCCAAACCTGTTATCAATATGTCTTACAGTGAATTATTTCCTAGAAAGGATGATTTGTTATGAAATGTTCAGTAACTCGCCAGACAAATGGCTTTAAATAACTTTGTTCAGTAGTATATTGTGAAAAGCAAGATTAGATGTAGTTGTTCTACTTCCGAATCAAGAATCCTTATGAAACAATTACTGCAGTGCTCTTTGAAGGTGTGCTCCTGTTTTTGGCCTTAGAAAAGTTGGTAGTGTTTAGTGACACGTGGGCAAAGGGTTCATCCACAAAAACAAAAAAGCTTTGTGGTTTTTCACAAGTAGTCTGTGACTGTAATTTAATTATAGATTACAGCTTCGAGTTGTGATCAAAGGCCATGCATATTTGTAAAAAATGAACAGACTCTGGCATGCCTAATTCATTCGTTTTCATCATCAAAAAATTGCCTATAAATCACAGAAAGATACGACCATCAAAGACAACCCTTTCTCTTGTACAGTAAAGCTAGAGGTCTTCACCACACATGAGGATGTTCAGCAACTCCTGTACAAAGTCTCTGTCCAAAACACAAACAAACGGATATACAGTAAATGGATCTACCCTTGCACATGAGTATCTATGGGCTCTTATACTAAGGCTGCATACCCACACACACACACACACACACACACACACACACACACACACAGATTCCACAGAAATCCATTAACAATGACTGTGTATCCACACTCTGAACAGAAAAATATATGTTTATTTGCTCTCATCAAAAGCATGGTAAACAAAATAAAACACATTAGCTAGAGCTGTACTGTTTAGTCAACCAATCTTTGATACTGAAATTTGAATCAATTACTCATCCAACAGGAATTTATTTATTCTGACTTGTTGAAGTCATAGATGAAAATCCTGCTGTGAATAAGTGACTCCACTGGAAACTTTAATACTATCCCCCTCTCTTCTGTTATTTCTAACTAGCCCAGATTGAACAGTCTCTTCATTGTCCTTCCCACCCAGTTTCTATGCTCTGCACAGTGATCTACTTACTGTGTTTTTGTTTATTCTGGTTTTGTTTTTGTTTCATAGCACTAGAGATTGAACCTACATCCTTCACACTAAGCTACACCCTCAGCCCTTTAAAAAAAATTTTTTGAGACAGGGTCTTTTTAAGACACTAAATTGCCCAAGCTTGGCTGGAATTTGTGATTCTTTTGTCTCAGCCTCCTAGAATGCTGAAATTATAGGTATGAGCCACCACATCTAGTGTTTCTGATGCAGTTTGAATGATGTCAATGCCTCTATTTGCAGAGTTCTCTGTCTTTCATCTCTTCTTTATGCAGCACTTATGGACCTATACACACCTCTCTACTTCATAATTATCAAGGATTTTTCATACCACACTTATCAAGCACAACCCAGAAAGCCTTCTCTACTACAGCAGCATGTAGTATGACTGACATATTCCGGCAGTCCATACTGCCAGATGTAACATTCTCTTACTACTTTATCTAACTATTGTTTTTTAATAATTATGGTAATTATAAACTACTTGCAGTGAGCCAGTAAATAACATACATTTGTGTCCTTAAAAATGATAGCATCATATCTTCTTTATAGTAGATGATCAAACAATATGCATTTTTGGTTCAGGAATGATTGTCTTTAAGTGGACTTAAATATTTCTTCAAATTTTATGTGAGCAAAATAGCCTAGAAGTAGATGACACCCATATAAGCAACTAGGTGAACTTCTTTTAACCATTACATACATGTCAGAACTATACATTATGTGATAAGCTATAATTAACCTTAAGTAAGTCAATGATGTGAAAGATAAAAAGTAAAAATAAATTTCATTATCTTGACAAAAATTTGCCTTTATTAGTGTCATTATTTTAAGTTTAAAAATTTGGTGGTCAAAAGCATGCTTAAATTATTAAAATAATTGCCTACAAACTATCAAATCATAGTAGAATGAGACTAGAAGTCAACAGCAAAAGAAACCCCAGGCACTGTACAAACACATGGATATTGAATAACACATTATTGAATAATCAGTGGATCACAGAAGAAATCAAGGAAGAAATTTAAAAGTTCCTAGAATCAAATACCAGTGAAAGTACAACATACCAAAACCTCTGGGACACAATGAAAAAGTCCTAAAAGAGAAGTCTGGATCTGTGAATACATACATTAAAAGAATAGAGCTACCCCAAATAAATAACCCAATGATGCATCTGAAGCTCCTAGAAAAACAACAACACAAATCTGAAACTAGTAAAAGAAATAAATTATAAAGAGCACAAAGCAATGAAAATGAAACAAAAAATACAAAGGATCAATAACTAAAAAGTTTGATATTTTGAAAGGAAAAAGAAGATTGCTAAACCATTAGCCAAAATTACCAAAAGAAAGAAAGAAAAGACCCATATCAATGCAATTAGAAATGAAGTAGGCGAAATCATAATGGATATCACCAAAATCCAGAGGATTTTAAGAAATTGTTTTGAAAATTTCTATCTGAATAAATTAGAGAATCTAAAGCTTTTGTAAATAGGGAGGGAGGAGGGGGTGAGGGGAGGGGAACAGGAAAAAAAGAAGCAACGAGGTATATCATGTACAGGTACAAATCCCCAATGATGAATGTTATCAATATGTACATCGAAAATGTACCATTAAAATAAAATTTAAAAATAAATAAATAAATTAGAAAATCTAGAAGAAGTAGATAAACTCCTAGACATGTATGAATTACCAAAACTGGACAAAAAAGACATAAAATCCCTGAATTGCCCAATAACAAGTAATGAAATTGAGTCAGTAACAAAAAAATCCTGCTAAGAAAATCCCAGAACCTAGTGGATTCACCGCTGAATTCTAAAGAACATCAGGGAGGATGTAATGCCAACACTCCTCAAATTATTCCATGGAATTGAAAGGGAAAGAGTGCTGCCAAACTCATTCCTGGAAGCTAGCACTTTCCTGATACCAAAACCAGACAAGGACTTAACCAATAAAAGAAAGAGAGAGAGACAGAGAAGAGAGGAAGAGAGGGAGGGAGGAAGGAAGGAAGGAGAGACAGAGAGAGAGGGAATGAGGGAGAGAGACAGAGAAAGAGAGAGAGAGAAACAGAGAGGCAGGAAACTACAGGACAATCTTCTTAATGGACACAGATGCAAAAATTCTCAACAAGACACTGGCAAAACAATCATTAAAAAGATCATACTACACAATCAAGCTGGCTTTATCCAGAGATCCAAGGATAGTTCAACATACATAGATCAGTAAATGTAAGGCCTCACATAAACAGCAGCAAGCATGAAAGTCGCATAATCATAGTTGCAGAAAAAGCCTGTGACAAAACCAGCATTTATTCATGATAAAAACTCTGATGGAAACAGGTAAGAAGGACCTTATCTCAAATGGATAAGACACATTTATGAGAAACTCACTGCCAACATCATAATAAATTGGAAAAAACTGAGAGCTTTTCCTTGATAATCAGAAATAAGATAAGTATCTATTCTCAACACTTTTGTTCAATACAGTACTTGAAACTTTAGCCAGAATAGTCAGGCAAGAGAAAGAAATAGAAGGGAAAGAAGAAGTCACACTATCTTTACTCAAATATGACGTGATCCTTTATACAGAAGTCCCAAAGAACACCACCAAAGACTCTTAAGAGCAATAAGCAAATTAAGCAAAGCAGCAGAATACAAAAATCAGTAGTGTTCTAGTACACTAATAATGAGCCCACCAAGAAAAAGATTAGAAAAATATTCTACTCCAAGTAGCTTCAAAAATAAATAAGTACCTAGAGATTAACTTAACCAAGGAAGTGAAAGACCTCTAAAAAAAATTAAATACTCTGAAAAGAGAGATTGAAGAGAACATTAGAAAATGGAAAAATATCCCTTTTAGTCAAAATGACCATATTTCAAAAAGATATATAAATTTAATGTAATTCCAATCAAAATACCAACAACATTCTTCACAGAACTAGAAAAACCAGTCCTAACATTTTATATGGAGACAGTAGAGGCCCCGAATAGCCAAAGCAATCCCGAGCTATAAGAACAAAGCAGGAAGCATCACCATGCTGGATTTCAAGTTATGCTGCAATGCTACAGTGAAAAAAATAAATGGTGTCAACAAAAAATAAACATGTTGATTAATAGAATAAAATATAGAATTGAGGATGCAGAAACAATACCGTGTACGTTTGGCCATTTGATCTCTGACAAAGGGGCAAAAGACATTTTGAAGAAAAGATAGCCTCTTCAAACAAATGCTGAGAAAATTGGCTATCCACATGCAGAAGAATGAATCTAGACCCATATCTCTCACTCTATACTAAAATCATATCAAATGGATCAAAGACCTAGATAAAAATACAAACACTGAATCTGCCGGATAATAAAATCAGCAAAACTCTGGAAGACAGGGGCATAGGCAAAGACCTCAGCAGGCGCACACAAAATAACACCAACAATCAACAAACAGATTACATCAAGTTTAAAAGCTTCTGCACTGCAAAGGAGAATAACTGTGAAGAGACAACCCACAAAATGGGAAAAAATTACCAGCTACCATTCAAATAGAAGACTTATGTCTAGACTATATAAAGAACTAAAAAAAAAAAAAAATTAGACCCCCCCAATAAAGGATCCAGTCAAAAAAATGGACAATTGAAATGAACAGATATTTCTCGAAAGAAGTAAAGATGACCAATAGGCACATGAAAAACTGGCCAGCATCTTTGGCCACTAGAGAAATGCAAGTCAAAACAACACCGAGATACTATCTTACTCTGGAAAGAATGGCTACCACCAAAACTCAAAAAACAACAAATGCTAGCCAAGTGCAGAACAAAAAGGAACTCTTCTACATTGTACATGGAAATGTAAAGTACTACAACCACTATAGAAATCAGGATAAAACGTTCATAGAAAAAATAACAAATAGAAATTCCTTTTGACCCACCTAGGCTTTCTCTGGGTATCTTTGTGATATTACAGTAGTACATGCATACCCATGTTTATCACTGTAAAACTCATAAATAGCTCAAACTTGGAAGCAGCCTACATGCCCAATGACAGATGAATGCATAGAAAATGGAGTACACTCAGCCATAAAGAAGGACAAATTTAGGTCATTTGTAGGAAAATGGATGCACCTTGAGACCATAATGCTAAGTGGAATAAGACACAAAAAGATATATATCACATGGTGTGCCTTATATGAGAAAATCAAAGTATAAATAGTTAAAGAGCAAAATAAAAGAGAGATGATAAGAAACAGGAAGATTAACTTCATGGAGACGGGAAGGGGATCTGGGGACTTGGGGAGACAAGAAGGAGGGAAGGGAAAAGGGAAGTAATAAGGATCAAGAGCTGAGACTCGATAAATGTATGTACCAATTCCCCATGATGAATGTATCTATTATGTATCACAAACATACACCAATAAAAAATAAAAAAGAAATTTGATGATTAAGATCATAGTTACTATATGTTAATTTCTTTTTACTTTTCTGGTTTACAAATTTACATACATACATCACTTTGAAGGAAAGCTATTAAGAAAGAGAAATTGAAGACAGAAGCTGAATAAAGAAGATGACTATGGTGAGATAACTCTTGTCTTTTTGAAAACACACCTGGAAAATAGGAAGAAAAAAAGTGAATAAATAGATGGAGGAAATGTCAGACACTAACTTTACCAACCTTGGATATAAAGAAACGCATGTCCATTTTCTAAGTCTCAGCAAAGATTTCTGGAAACATCCATTAACCACTTCTTTCTTTGAATACGTGACTGTTCTGCCAGAGTATTGCTTCATAGCAGGACATTTTAATTCAATAAAGAGAAAGAACCCTTCTTTCATCATGGTTCACAGGGAGTCCAAGAACTGACATTATGTCCTCAACTCTGTCGGGAAATTCATCATTTTTATATGTTAGTATGGATTACAAACATTCTTAATATCTTCTGTGAAAATTTCATTATAACCAGCTAACAGCATTGGTTTTTTAAAACCTCTGAAAATGTTGAGAAGTTTGGGCAGCCTCTCTTCTGCATAAAGGAATGGTTACTCTGATTGTTCTTCCTACAGAATATTTTAAGTTTATGAATGTATTGTATCATATGTATTTTAACTCAACTTGACTCTCTTTCATAGGCATCTAGAGGGCTCTTAAAAATACAATAAAATCTGAACTAAAATTCCACAAAAACTCAGATAAAAGAAAATTACTATCTGAGAATCCTCTTTAGACAGTGTTTTAGAGACTTTGAAAAAGGACACTGATGGATTCTTGCAGACGAAAGTTTAAGAAATAATATCTAAGCTAGGGAGAAAAAAATAAAACACCAAAAGATGCTGAAGTGTGCCCAGTGTATTCTGCTGATACTTTAAGTTCTACACTGTAGTAATTGGAATGGGATTTCATTACCACAAGTCTTTACCCAGCCACACAAGCTGCATCCTTGTAACAGACTGATGGAGACTAAGTGTACCTGTTGTGACCATTACCGTCACATCTCCAGGGAGACAACTCAAGGAAGTTGTCAAAGCTGCGAACGTGGAGGGCTGAAAGCAACAAACTCAACACTCTAGAATACTTGAAACTTTAACATAAATAAAGAACTCCTAAAATTCCACCTAAACAATGGAGGTAGGGGGGTTATTTTTCTTTTTTATTTCAGTTTTAACACAAAGAAAGCCCATTTTTCTTGAAAAATATTTTTTATATTTCTCACTTCTTCAAAGAACATAGAGGTTCTATATGATGATCGAGTGCCATGCAGTTTAGAGTTTAGGTAAAGTTAAAATTATTCATGGATACAGATAATTTCTTCTAGGGTAAATTCTTCTAAAATAGTTTACATTTTGCCTCTTTCATATTTCTTTTTTAACTTCTTATCCAGGTGCAGTGGTACATGCCTGTAATCCTAGCACTCAGGAGGCCAAGACAGGGGAATCATGAGTTCAAATCTAGCATGGGCTATATAGTGAGACCCTGTCTCAACAATCCCACAGAGAGAGACAGACAGCAGGCTCTTAGTGAGTGTGATAAGTAGTTTAAGGGCAAAGGGGCCAAGGGTGACTTTAGCTGGTGGATATTTTTTCCTGGACTTTTTAGTCCCCAGTCTGAGAGAGAGGAAGTCTCCCACTTCCTGATTTCTGTCTAGTGAGGGAAGAGGCCACTCTCTAAATCCACACTACACTAGTCAAGAAGATACGTAAGGAAGTACAGCCACCTAAGTCTACCAGCTTCAGAGCTCAACTTCTAACATATGTAAAGTTGCCCTCAAGGCTTAATAGAGTTGTTCAAGCCTGCGCAGTTTCAGATCCAGTCACAGCTGACCAACCACACCTGATTTGCCCTTCCTAACATAACTCTCTGTGTGAAATAAGAAAACCAAGATCAGCCATCACCATCACTAGCGGAACTCCAAGACCACGGAGAGAAACAAAGCGAGAAATAATTTTCAAGGCCCAAACTAACAAGTGGTTCTGAGAAATATAGTAGATTCCCATTTCCCAGACAGCTCCATCCAACCTGCTGAAGCTCCAGTCTTCTCGGAGCAGGGAGGAGGTGGGGATCTCTGCCCTCCTAGAGAGGGGAAAAGGGAGAAGGAGGTCGAGGCCGGCCGGCTCTCCGCATCCCCACAACACTCTGGGGCTGGAGCTCATTCCTTCTCCACTTTAAGAACGCTGTATTCTTCCTCTCTAAATACCCATGTTTGGGTGTTACCCTCAGCCCCATTCTCTTCTCACAACACAACGTCCAGACTTTTTCTGGATCAAACAACCATGGGAGACTTGGGCTTCATAAAGGCCAAATTTTATACAACTAATAAAAGAACATACATTTTCAAGTATAAAATTAGGAATAAAAGTGAAGGTTTATTAAGACTGAGAAAGCACAACCCCTTTGTAGGTCAGGGCTGGTCCTAGGTTCTACCAGGCTTCTCCCACTATCTCTGGGTATCACTCTGTCATGGCTGATGTGTGCCATTCTGCTCTTATTTTCATTCTGTCAATTTCCATTTTCATGTAATTGTACTTTAGAAAATTACCTCTTTCACTAATAAGGTGCCTGGTTAGTGAAGAGATTTCACTGATGCTTATGAGTCTTTTGTGCAATATTTCATTAAGCTTTTGCATATTCTGGTTGATAACGAAAAGAGGAAATGAACACAGTTATGGCTGGCCTAATAATAAAAATACAATAAAAACAAAAATCCTTTGTAAAATCTTTAGTGTCTTTTTTCCACAGTTTTGTTATGTTTTATATACATTTCTTACTCACAACCACACATAAAAAATAAATTTTATTTTAGTAGCTTCACTGCCACTCTTTTTAATCCACATAGGTTTGCAAGATAGACAAAATATAGACTACAAATTACTCTCAGTAGTTAAAATTCAATTGCACTGATTAAATTATAGGAAAGGGTTCGTTTTTATGGTGCCGTCTTTGGATTTTTTGAAATCCGGGTTCCTGGCTTACTCACTAATTTGGTAATTTGCAATAGGTTTTCCAGTCATTAGTGCAAATTAGCAAGGTTTAGCTATAATGTGAATATTAATATCTTCATTTAGAAACATTCCACGTGTCCTCTTCTGGTTTCTAAGGACAAGTTGCTTTTATAAACCTCAGAGAAAGGCTATATGAAATACTTGAGTAGGATGTTTATGAAAAGGCGTTTGATAACCAATGCAGTATTTTTCATCTTCCATGACTAAAATGTCACTGATTTTGGTAATATTGTATTTCAAAAGCCCCAAAGACTGACACATAGCCTCAAGTAGATATTGTGCCATATTAAAGGGATATTGGTCCTTGGCTAGAAAGGATTTTCTAGCCCAGTCTGAGCAATAACCACTTGATCACACATCTCTCCTGCATCTAAGCTCCTGACGGCAGAGTATGTGTCTCGCATTTGCTGGTTCCAAGCCCTCCGCTTAGCATCCTGCACAGTCACTGGAGCCCTCACTGACTTCAGTTACATGACCTCTGGGACACACAGGAGAAACATCATCTTCTGGACCCACTGGAGAAATGTTACACACTGGAGAAATGTTACACACTGGAGAAATGTTACCGTGACCCTTTTAAGACCCTTTAATGTCTTCGAAAGCTATCACCATGCCACTCACTTGCTTTCATAATTCTCCCTGACAACCACTCAGCCTCCATGTCTACCTGTACCACCGTGCTACAGTTTAAGTGCATTTGAGGGACCGCCACTCTTTGTGTCTTTTTTCCTAATAGAAACAATGTTGGTATTTTTCATGTGAATACACCAAAACTACCAGCATACTAATTCCTTAAGGATAGTTCCTTTCAAGTCTGGTGATAGTCTGCTGCTGGCCTAAAGAGGGCTTCAGAGAATTATAAAAATTTCTCTCCACTCTGTTCCTAAATGTGGCATTATTTAAATTTAACACTTGTCATCAATCAACTGGGAGGCAAGAATGATCACATGAAACAGTATCTTCAGGAAAGAGAAAGATAAATTTGCCAGCTGAGACCTCCAAACAAGACAGTGAAATGGATGGTGGCATGAGAAATCAAAGTTCCTTATTTTCTGAATTTATTTCACCTTCCACTTAAGCTTCTACTGTTTTTAAAGGAAATTAAACTTTGGATTTGAGTGCATGCTTTGACCACATTGGATAAACAAAATGTAGAAAATAATATCACTTCACCAGGCTGTAGTAAGCACTAGAAAGTAATATGTAAAATATCTACCACAGAGTCTGGCACATCCTTAGGCCTAATTAGGTAGTGATGCTAAAGAGGCAAGCATCTGACTGTCTACCCAGGTCCTTGCTGGGGTCCTTACTGGGGTCCTGGGTTTCACTATCAGTCATTGACAAGGTTTTGGCTCCTAATCCAAGAGGGATTCTGATCATAAGCATCATGATGTTTGAGAGACAGTGGGACATGATGTCTCTGAGTGCTTCAGGAAATTCTGAAACTCGAAAAACAAAATGATCATCCATACTGAATTCAGAAGCCAAGATTTCATGGTTGGGATAGAGACAAAGACAGAAGAAGAAGAAATGAAGAGCAAGAAGTAGCTAACCTGGACATCAAACACAGGCTCCAATTTCCATCTGGCCCCTGTGAGCCAGGCAGGGGGAGTATGCTGGGATAGTCAGGGCAGGCATAAAGGGTGTGAAACGGAACCAAGAACATACAAGATAAAAGATAAGAATGCTTTTAGCCCATTGGAGCTATTTTTAAAATTTTGCATAACTATCACCCTAATACCACCACCTTTGGAAACCACCTGTCTTCAAAGCCTTCCTACCTAAGAGAGTACATATCCTGAGCAGTGGCTCTGTGTCCCACAAATCAGGCACCTGTTACCCTAAGTCACACTCCCTACTATGCAGAGGCAGCCATCAGATCCAATAGCTGTGTACACTTGGACTGTGCAGGAAAATGACCCTGTGGGGGCAGTAGGGCTCTGTCAACCTTCCGCAGAATCAGCTCCGTGTGCTTTCTCCAGCACCAGTCAATCTGTCAGCAGCTTTGTTGGGCACTTGTCTGATGAAGAGCTTGTTCTCAGGGGTGGAGACAGTTGTGGGAAGCCCATGCGAGGCTCTTTCTCCTCCACACAAATGTTTAACCCTCATATTTAAAGACCTTTCTCCCCACCCTAGCTCTTGCTGTTCTATCTCAAACTTCCGTACAGCCTCCATTGTGCTACATCTGTAAATTTTTAATACTTTAGCAGAACTTGCCTCCTCTCTAGACTCCTCATGCCTGTTCTTAGAATTCATCGAACTCTTTCCCCTCAAGTTATCACATACTCTGTGCTGGTCAATGTGTACCCACTTCAAAACTCCATTTCCAGTGTAGGTTTAAGGGCTTAGTCTGAGAAAGAAAATAAATAAATAAAGGCGGAGAGAGAAGTGAAAGTGTGAGCCTCATGAAAAGAGAAAATCAGAACAGATTGCAATGAAGCTAAACTGTCTATTCATTTGAATCAAATGCTATAAATTTCTAAGCATAATGTTTGACAGTAAACTGTCATCAAAGCAACAGACTCATTATAAAAATGCTATGGGTATATAAATCTCATTGACTGCTTATCATTAACTGCACAGGGTACTGATAGGAAATGCCTGGTTATAATTTATATTTCACTAATAAGGTCCATTTTAGAGTATAGCTGTCAAATCTATTACTCACCTTTCCCCAGTTTTATAGTTGTTCTGGACAGCACTGAAATTGAATGTTAAAAGTGTAGTTTCAAGCATTATCTTTTTTCCTAATATCTCATCCCTGCATATTGAAACATGCCTCACCTTTAATCAGAACTCAATGGACAGGTTGCTTTTTTGGAAAGCAGACCAAGAGAGAAACAAAGAAACCAAGAAAGAAACAAAAACAGAGAGTGAAACATTGTTTTTTAAAGGCAGGATACAACAGAGCATTATTTTCTCACTTCCAAGACTGAAAAAGCCAACGCTGATGATTTGGGAGGGGGCAGTGTTTTGATGGGTTTGAGTCTTTTGTATTGGGTTGGATTTTTTTTATCATGATTAAGAAACTTACCAACAAGTTCCTACCATGTGGCAAGCACAGGACCAGGCATTTCCACTTGGGTGACCTTGTGTATCTTTAGGACACTTTAAGCAACTTCAAGCAGTTCTATAACACTGAAACAAAGCAACACAATATTTAACTACCAGCACTCTTTTGGGTACATACTCTTGATATGCAAAATGACAGTCTCAGTAAACTTGGAGAGAAAATGTTTTGCTGTTTTGGGGCATATAACAAATGAAGGATATGCTACATCACCAATGCACCAATTCTTGCTCGAAAGGTGTCAAAGAACAGAAAGATGTAATTTCCAAACTGTGTCAAGCTGATATATTAGGCAAGGATGCCTAAATCGAAGGTGATGGAGAGAGTTGAGCTGTGCCAAAACTTATGCCAGTGAGGAACAGGATCACAGACATTAAATCACAGAATTATCAGGTCAAGACCAGCTCTAAATGGAGGAGTCCTTTTTTGACAGGTCTAAGATAAAACCCACTGGGCAGTGAGTTGTTGCCCCCAACCAGTAGGTTTTATCTGTGACGTGCTTCCTCTGGGTGACCATACCTCTTGTGTATATTACAACAGCAGTACTTATGAAGGGTCTCAGGCACAAAGAATTGTACATAGGAATAAAATCATCGAATCACAACACCCTCTCAGTGCCAAAGCCCCTGGAACTGCTGGTGCTTTTAAAACCTAATGCCACTGTTCAGAGAACCATTAGGAATTGTGTTACTCTGTGTTACACTGAACTGCACCACAGTGTGTCTGGGCTCCCCGTTGCCCATTTCCATCATTCAGATAAAACCCAATATGATAGATGATGAAGAAATGAGTCGTCAATGTCATTGAGGCTTAATGTTAGTGTCCTACCACCACTACACTTAACTCTGCTATAACTTTCCTTTTAGGCAAATAGCTCTTTAACCAGAAATCTGAGAACACCTACCAGATTCCTGTCTTCCCCTCAAGATCTTTTTAAATACTCTCTTTCCATGCTATGAACCCATCTAGCACTCAGTTTGTCACTCTTCCATCTGTGCTATAAAGCCTTATCGGCCCTCTTTCAGTCTTCTCCGCAGTCTGTCTCATAGTGAGATGAAAAGAGCACTAGTGTAGTCAGCTTCAAACAACACTAGATACCGAACTTGGGGAGAAGTCACTTAACCTCGCTGGGCCTTTTTCCTCATTAGTAAAATGAACATGTAAATCTGATCCAGTAGACCCCTTCTCAGATGCCTTCAACAGTTCATAACTGGCGAAGCAGTAATCTCAGTTCTTTTCTGCTTGCATTTGACATATTCTCAAGGGCACACTGAGCTTTTGTAGTTACTCAAGGGATGCTGCAGCTAGGCTGTTGAAGATAGGTAACTGCTGCCCTCCAACTGTCACTCGTTAGAACCACTACCTTGATGGAAATCTCCTATAGATCATAGAAGCTAAATTCCTTCCCTAGGTATCCAAGGCCATTCATAATCTAGCTGACGCTGCCTACCTGTCCCGCCCAGCCCACAGAAACCTCCCAACAGCCCTCTGCATGTACTTTAATCTCCAGCAATACCGAACAAACAACCAAGCTCTCTTTCAGCTCCAAACTATGATATTTTTCTCCTGGTTCCTTTGCTTTCTTTATTTAGTTTTTTCCTTCAAATGTCTAATCATTCTGGAAGTCTTACTTTAAATTGTATTATCATAAAACTTCCCTTCCACTGGCCAGGAAAATTGTGACTCCCATATACCTATGCGCTCCTTCAACTAAATTTCAGCAATTATTAGTATTTATGTGTATGTCTTGCAGTCCCCTGAAGATATTAAAAATCTTAAGGGATTATGATCTTGATCTTAACTCTATGATGTGCAGAATACCAGTACACTATAACAGCTTGCTAAGTATTAAAAGAAATGAGTGTTACCCATCTCTTTTACAAAACCTCTCAAGAAATTTCAAAAAGAATCAATTCCTATTCAGTTGTGTGGCTACATAAATATGGCACTGATCTCACACATTCTTCTCTGGGAGAGCTATAATGAGAGGTGAATAACAATTTGCTTAAATCATCCCATACCAAGTGTACCTCCATCTAAAAACTTATCAAAATTGCCCACATTTGTGAAGTCACGTAACACTTCAGAGGCATAGATGATCAAACTGTGCAACCATCTAATTCACATTCATTCGAGTCACTGACTTCACTGACTAGGGAGTAGAGGTAAAAAGATGAACATAGCAATTCAGTGGCCCTGGGGATCAATGTGCACTACAAGAGGAAAAACTCTGCTATTTAATGTCGGGCCACATTCCTAATTTCAGCCAGCTAGTTCACTGACGGGAGAGAGCACACACCATAAATCGATCTCCGTGGGTGAAAGAAAAATTTGATGCATGCATATCGTGGGTGGAGAAGTAGTGATATGATTTCCTAAGTGGAAACATGTGTGTGTGTACATGTGTGGGTCTGTATTGTGTGAACTATATAACTAAATGCTTAGAGATAGTATACTATGGCCAACAATATAATCGGAATCAAACCCAAATGTGACAAGTAGTCCAAGTAGAAGAAATAAGACAATCTTCCTCCTCATTTAAACTCACATTCATGTCATCATAAACCAATGACAGTATACAGTTCAACTCCAAATGCTGAGATAACAACAGCCCCACAAAGTACTCCTGAATCTTCAGACATGCTAAGCCAAGAAAAGCAATTTTTATTTTTTGCTGATAAATGATTTAATCAAACCTAACAGATGAGGCAATATATTCTGAGAACATTTTGTTGTTCAGATCATGAGGTCAGTAATTTTCTTTGGTACAAACACATTATGGTGTAACTGAGTGTGTGTTGTGGGAGTGAGCTAGTGAGGAAAGATGACATAGATTTTCTGCAATAGATAATGTATTATATTCTATCTAGAAAATACTTTATACTCTTACATTTCAAAAATACTATAAAAGGAAAAAGGTATCAGAATTGATAACTTTCTTGTGATTTTTGCAGAAAGAGAATAAAATAGCAATGCAACATTATGCTTCACAAAATAAATAAGTAAAGTAATAAAAGAGTGGAAGTTAAATTTCAATACAGCTTTCAAAATTCAATTCATCTTGTACATGGAGCCAACTTTAGAAAATGTCACTAAAAATAATGACTACATAGTCAGATTACTGTCATGTAATTTGTACAATTCAATTCTGCAAGAGAGAAGATCTAAGGTTATACTTTAGAAAGACGTGGCTTTTCGCGGCCAGCTAGCGCTGTATCACAGCCGGCAGCCTCCAACGTTTGAAGCTCTGTATCATGCGCTTGCAGATTTTCTTCGTGTTTCTGCACAGGCCTTCTTATATGCTGGAGAGTGGACTTTCTAGAACAATGCTGACTATAACTTCTAGTGAAAACAAACAAACAAACAAACACTCAGCCTGTGTTCCTATACCATTGCTACAGGGTATTAATGGCCCCTCGCATTTACAGAGCACTTGCAGCTTTCAAATTACTCTCTCCCACATTCTTTTTGAACTTCCAACAATTCTTGGGTGCAGATAGGAAAACTCTATCTCATTTTACAGATGAATAGACTGAGACTCAGAGAGGTCAAACGGCTAGTCCAAGGTCAAGTTAGCTTGGGGGACTCTCTAGCTCGATTCTCCCCAGGTCTTCAAACTCCTATTCCAGGACACCTGCCACCATCGCGACTGCCCAGATGGGGAGCCGTGCAGTCGCCCAGTCATGTATCAGACTTTAAGCTCCCTGAGTAACCCGGTAGGACTCCTGTGAGGACACTGCAAGATCCTTCAGCTCCTTGTTTTATATACAGCCGGTGCAGTCTCAGAGTCCTAGCTCACACTCCCTTTTGTAAGTTTCTCGTCGATTGTATCCTCCGGAGTTGCTGGAGGTCCCATAACTAAGCACTGCAGAAGCACCAGTGACAAACTCTCCAAGAAATGAGACTTGTGGGGTAAAGAGTCCAACTTTGCCCAGTTATCCCAAGACCAAAAGATTTCCCATTATGTGAAACCAAGAATGAAGAATTTCCTGAGAACTAGGGTTTTAAGTACAAAACCCAGCTGGTCATCTCACTTATAGTTTGTGAGATTTTAGTATGATGTCTTCAGAAACAAGGATTTAACTCCTCAAAGACATTTGGAATAATCTGCCTTTACTTTCAATTCGTACATCAATAAAAATTTACCAAGGATTTACATGATATGATCCCACTGATGACAGATCCAGAACAGGGGAAAATTGAAACTGATCTAACCCTTTCTTGAATCTTTATCCTACTTTCAGTCACTTCTTATCTTAATTTTTAGGTGTTTCATGCTTCATGATAAGCTAGATATTAGAGATTACATTATCAAGTAAGCAAGACTTAGAATTCACCATCAAACATCTGGAAAGATAGATAAGAAATGAAGCATTTATGTTTTAGTGTGAACAAGACAAAGAATATTATGTGAGGAAAAAAAATTACTTATATCCCACATGTGTTGGGAAGGGGGCAAGAAAAGGAGGGCAAATGCCAAAAAGAAGTTTTAAATGAAGAAATGTTTTATTTGATGGATCTTAGCTAAGTATACAAAGAGATTGGGGCTGAAACTTGGGCTGAGCCGGAACAGAGTAGCTCCACCAAAGAACAAGAGCACCCAAGGCTGGGAGGGAAGCCAGAGGGTGGTGCACTCAAGGTGTTGGGCCAGAAGATTCAACAGAGAAGCCTCAGAGCCAATGCTGCAGAGGCGAGCATGCCAGGCTTTGTACTCCGTGTTAAAGAGTTAAGAGCTTATACTGCATGCAACTGGACCCATTGGAGGGTCCTCAACAAGGCAAAGGCATAACCAGATGAACTTTAGGAAGATACCATGGCTTAAATATGAAGAACTGATTTGAGAGAGGGAGGAGTAAAATTGGTATCTAGGAAGACTGGAATCTACCAAGACTAGAACAGTTGCTTGAACTAAGCAAAAGATGACAATAACTTGTACTAAAGTAATGATGGCTAGAGTGGAGAAAAGTGCACAGATTTAAAGACATGAAGGTGGTAAAATAAACCAGATGGTATAAAGGAAGGAATTTAGGATGTCAATGCAATACGCACACATACATACATAATATATATAATATATTATATACATTATATGTATTTTATATATATATATATATATATATATATATATATTCTGTGCTGAATTTATAGTTCTCATTCTGAAAGCAGTTTTATGCCATGCACACAAATTTCAAATTTTGCCTGAGTCAGAAATGGGAAATGGTTGTTCTGTGGCCATCCCTGGCTATTACCTCTTAAAATATCCAGGCAATATGTAGTTATATGCATGCATCAAAACTATGCCTTGTATAGCTAGATTCACAGTCGCAATAATATAACCTCATCCATTCACCCATCACTGAACATTTATCATTCACTTCTCAGTGCCAGTGGCTGGTCTAGACACTGGGAACAAAAAGATGAATGAAATGCAGACCCTGCCCTCAAGGAGTCCACAGCATAGAAAGGGAGATAGACAGAAAGGAAGTACAATATAATGTGATCAGGGAGATATAGAGTCACATGGGAGCGCCTACAGGGAGCAGCTTACCCAGCGTGGGGGCAATTCTGGTTCATGAGGGCTTCCAGAGGGCAGTCTCTCAGGCTTCTCTTAGAGTTGGTTATGGGTTTCACTTCATCCCCTCTCCTTCTTCCGGTGAACTCTTTACAGAAAAAGACCGTTTCTTCTTTATCACAGAACCTTGCACACGGGGGCTCAATAAGATGGATGGATGAATGGACAGATTGATGGTGGATGAAATGAGTAGGATATAAGTGGATATTGACCTGACCTCAAAGGACTGAGGAAGAATAGCCATCAATTCATGGAAATTACCAGGTAAATCGTGCTTTATGGTGAAAAAGGATTTATTGAGAAGCTACTGGATTAAATGGGCCATTGGTTCAATTTTCTTCTGTGGAGTTTGACTCTTATCAGTTGATTCTTGTTGTTTAGTATTTATTGAGCCAGATTTTCTCTGTACTTAAACCACTCTCTGGGAGAAGGTTCAACACTTCTGGAAACTGCGTTAACTCTTTCAAGCCACCAGGGTGCTATTCAGTGAATTACTTTTCAGTAATTAAAGATGCTGCAACACAAAAGCTCCAAGTGCTGGGAAATGGAGCGCTAATCTCTCTGCCTACCTTCCCCAGCTGCCTATTTCTGATTACCAAAGAGATAGGGTGCAAATACGTGGGGATTACACAATGAAGGCCAATCTTGGTTTCATATAAGAGCCTACAGTAGTCTCTTCCTAATGCCTATGAATTTTTCACATTAGAGAACAAAGATTAGCAGGATCAAGTGACTAAAGCACTTAACGGATTTAATCCTCATTCCTGCACAAATTCACTCTGTGGTTTTGTACTTATCTCCTTCAAACTCTTTACTTTCTTTGCCCGTCTCTGTGCATCTGCAGAATGATAAGAGCAGTTATGGGATCTGGACAAGCAATAGCTCTAATCTTTTTTCTTTTAATACATGAAAAAAAATAGAGCTGAGTTTGAATGAATGCCTGTCTTTTTTTTTTTTGGTGTCCATATACATCCCTGAAATCAAATTCATTAAGCAGAAATAGCCTGCCCTTCCCTCCCCTCCCTGCTCTTTTAAAGCCGAAGATATTCACTTTCCATTCCAAAATTCTTGTGCTGCTACTTTGCATCTTTAATTACCCAGGGCATTGGTCTTGTTTTATATGACTTACAACAAGCAGTTTTGCCCTTAATTCACTTAAGCAAAATCATCCCTGGTTTGAGGCGAGACATATTCAATACACAATTACCTGGTGGGTCAGGGCTCTCCCATTTTGTCATTTTTACTGGCATTTTCTCCATTATTGCTAAGTACGGAGCAGTATAAGCTGTCAGAGCCACATGGCTGCCTGAAACTTAATTTTCCTAAATTGCACAATTCTTCAGAAGCAGCTTACCCCCCAAGCACAGTCCCCTTGACAAGGGGCAAATAGGGTTAAACTTCAGACTGAGTTATACAGAGCTTACCAGAAGCAGTAGCATGAAGGAAGCAATTAAGTGGAATTTGGGTTTGCAGGATGAATTAGACTTTTTTAGAGACAATGCAGAATTCGGTGTCAAAGTGGTGCTCAGAAGCCTTTGAGTAGCAAGAAGATCATGCAGCACTTTGGTTAAAGAAAAAGAAAGCAGTTGAGGCAAGAGAAAGACTTGCACGCTGAGCACTCATTATGCCAAATACAGTGTGCCAGACATTTTCATGTGCATTGTTCATTAGTTCTGTCAGTAATCCATTTAGATAGAAATATTGCATTTCCATTTTACAGATAAGAAAACAAAGGCAGAAAATGTAGTGGATCGACCAAGGATAACACAGTCAGTAAGGGAGCAGTCTTATTCAAACTTCAATCTTCTGAATCCATATACAATGTTTTTTGCACTAATGCATCTTGGAGATGATTTGAAAGTAATTTTCTTACAATTTCCCTTCCCTCAAGTCCTGAGAAGTCACAGAAGAATATGAAATGCCCAGAATTAACCTTTCCTTATGATTCCCCCTATTATCCTCAGAGCTACTCATCTGCCTCTTGTCTTGGCCCCAGATGATCTGAGGGAAGCATCTTCCTGGTCTATTCCTATTCTGGGTAATATCTTAACTCCCTGCACTTAATTTCTCATGAAGAGAAATGCTATGAAGTCCAATAAGCTACCCAGTCCCCAGCACCTGGAGAATTTGAGAAAACACAAATCAGCTTAGCTTCTGACTACACATCAGCCTCAAAGACAAACTGCTTTTTCCAGCTTTTATGGACAAGCAGAGCAAGATTACTGACTGTTCACTAAGTCAGAGTGTCTCAGTGAGCAAATGCAAACCTCAGAGAACATTAAAAGGCAAATACTAATTATTTGCAGAGAGCCCAGTAATTTTTCCAAATCCATCTCTCTCTCTCTCCTTCTCTCTCTCTCCTTCTCTCTCACATACACACACACACATACACACACACACACAACTTTACTATAAAGAAGTTAGGTGTTGTCTTTCCTAAGAATTTGTTTCACAACATGTATTGCGCTGACACCATTAGGTATGTCTCTTTTCAGTTCTATGTGGATGAAAGCTTAGACTGTGGATCCAGTCACTACTGACCTACTCTTGAATGTAAAAAACTGATCCAACATGCTCAGCAGCTCCGTCCCTACTTAGTTGCCATCCCTTACCTGTGCTGCGGGTGAAGCACAGTTTAACACATGCAGTTCTGGATCATGGCAGATGACCAAGAGACTTCTGACTTTGGTCTCACCATGGCTCCCTCTCTCTGTTCCATGCCTTTCCACTGACTTTACATACAGGAGCTTTGGGTCAAACCCTAACTGCCAAATTGCTTAGTGAAGAACTAACTGTACCTACACAGAGGTAAGCTTTTGACCCAGCCTGTCAGAAGTGACCTCTAAGCTTTTGGAATTGCCCAGTGATAACAGAGTATCTTTGTTAGTCATGTGGTCTTTCGATCACACACTCTAGTTTATGCTAAAGAGATGACATAAGGTGAAACCAGCCACACAAATAGGCTTAGGGTAGGAGCTGGCCATGCCAGAAAGACCAGCCTTGTGATTAGAAAACTAGAGGTTTGGGCCACAGGTTTTAGGCCCTGACATCTGAGGAAGGGAGAAGGGCTGGGGGATGAGTTTAACCAGGTGAGCAACAACTTAACCAATCCTGCAGTTTGGGTTGACAAACTCTAGGTGTTGCCACACATCCACCCAGGAGGATAACTCATCCTTGAAACCTTGGAAGCATTATATTTGAGACCCTCCTGGACCCAGGCTCTGCCTCATGTGTCTCTTCCCTTGGCTGGTTCTGATTTGACATCCTTTCGTTCTAATAAAACTGAAACTGCAAATACAGCACTGTCCTAAATTCTCTGAGTTATTCTAGCAAATTATCAAACCTGGAGGATTCACAGAGAACCCCATATTTGTAGCCAACTGATCTGAAATGAATCTGAAAATTAGCTGGTGTCAGAAGAGTTCAGTGGCCTGGGAGTAGGGAAGTCTGTGCCCTTAAAATCAAGGCTGACCGACTGGGTGCAAAGTGAATTTCTGAAAATAATTCAAATCTAGTTCCACAGGCATCTTCCCCTGTCCCTGAATCAAACCTCATATCTTCCCCCTTTTTCAACTCAGTCTCATTTAATTCCACTTACTATGTCATTCCTAGACTCACCTTAGAAGTTAAAGGTAAAAAATGTATTTGTAATTACTACTCCCTCTGTTAAAACATGAATTGTCGAAACAGCTGAGATGGAGAAGCACATCAGAGAGAATCTGCAGACCAGAGAACTCCGAGCAGAAGGGAAGCAGGGTGGGAATTTTCCAGGGAGAGAACACAAGAGCAACAGGCATCCTTGTGGTCCGGCTCCAGGAGCAGGGTTCATCTTTAACTGCTCTGAAACTCGGAGTTGGCCTTTTGTTCAGTCATTTGTACAATCTCATCCCCAAAACTATCAGAACGGTATTCTCAAAAGATGTTTTTGCAATTCTTACAATTCGTAGGTTAGATCAGGCTTGGGAATGTGGAAGGCAGCATAAAGGAGGGAGGGGAAAACAAAAAAGGAGACAAGATAAAAGGCAAGAGAAACCGAGGACCTTCTTTGTGTCTATTCTGGTCTTTTTAAATGTCCAGCACCGGGCCCCTAACATCCAGACACTTAGAAGCTAAAGTCCTGCCAATGGCATCCTTGATAATCCCCACCCCTGCAGGCAGGCCTGTGCTCATCAGTACCACTGTGTGGGCCAGGACTTCTCTCTGGGAAACTGAAGCCCTGGTCCCTGAAGACCCACGCAGAACGTGGAGAGATGCATAGCTTGTCTTCTGGGATCTCTGATGTGATACAAGGTGTCTTTTGGCATTTGCTTGAAGCCTTAGAAATGAGTTGTTAGTTTCCAGGCTTTCTGAGCTTTAAGGATAGTGATTCCATTTTTTTATACTTTCTGGAAAACAGACCTATTGCAATGCCAAGAATACTACTCAGGCACTCACTGCAACACTGCTCTTCTGATAATCCCTGTTGCCCTGAAGACAGCTTCGTCCTGCCTCTTCTTCTCCCCGGACAGTCAGGGCAGAGATGGTCGCTGAGCCATCAGAAGCTTGGAGCAGTACAGATCCTTGATATCCCTAAATATTTGTGCTACTTGGTTTCCCCTCTTTGTTTTGTGGGATAGAGTCAGTTCTCTGCACAAAATGTCAAATTACTCTTCCTTATTAAAAAAATGGGAGAACTGGGAAATTAAAAAAAAAAAAAACCAACTTCATGGAACAAAGACAAAAAGCTTAAAAGAAAGTCTTGCTATTTTAAAATGCCACACGGAGTCTAATTCCTCCACTGCCACTGCTGCTCCCCTTTACCAAACCTGACAGAAAACTCCCTGAAGCGAAGGTCAGAGGACCCAGAGTCCAGGTCCAGCCCTCCCCTAATTAGCTGTGTGGCCTGGAGCAGGTCGCATGACCTCGCCAGCCCCAGCGTCTCATCCGTGAACTGTACAGATGACCTCGGAGGCCCCTTTCAGCTCTGAGTTTTCATGATAAAGAACACACAAAGGAACACATACTCCCCCAGGGTAGAGAACCAAGGACCAGAAGTCAAACATGAGAGAGTAAGCAACAGAAAGGAGGCCCTTCATGTGTAGCTGGTGCAGAGAGAGAATCAGATCCCCCCTTTTTTCATAAGGGACTGTGGTGTCTGGAGTGACCCTGACCACCTCAGCTCTGAGAAATATATTAAATATCTGAGAACTGGTATTATTCTAAGTGATAAAATAACCACTGAGACTAGAGTGGAGGTTAAATTGAGGCCAACCTGACTGGTTATGCTGTCCTCAACAGTGTGCTGTTAAACAACCATCTGAGTAGGCATGACTGACCCAGAGAATAAAGGATAGTTTTCACTTACCAGTGAAATAAGCCATAATAAACCTAGAGAGGTCACTTTAATAGTGGGAAGGAAGGTAATTTGAGATGATTGTACTAAAATTAATTATCCTTCTTCATTTACATTTTGAAGTACAGTCATCGAATATTAAATTTTCATGAAATGTATACTTTGACATGCCAGTTGCTTATCAAGCTGAAAATGCCAAAACTAGGGTTGTAAGTTGTGGTTTAGCTCTAAAATGTCCCCGCAGAGTCTCATGTTTTCAGAGGTGGGGCTTTTGGAAGGTGATTGGATCACAAGGGTACTATACTCATCAGTGGATTCAGCCATTGGTGAGTTCATAGCTGAAAGTGCTTTGGGGAGGTGGGTATAGTCGGAAGAGACCGTTCCTGGCGGGGTGTAAACTGGAAGATGTATTCTTGTACTCAGCTCCTTCTTTCACTCTGCTCTTTGGCTGCCGTAGGTTGAGCAGCTTTCCTCCACCATCCCTTTCTGTCATGCTGTTTCTGCTGTGGATTCTGGCATCCATGGACTGAATCCCCTGAAACATGAGCCAAACTAAACCTCTGCTGTTTTAAATTGTGGGTGTGGGATATTCTGACCCAGCAACAGGAAAGCTGAACTGATACAGAAATATTCTTTGTAGTGTCCTTTGTAGTTAAGGTCTGTCATAAATTTCATGGTGAGTAAAGCAAGCCCATCTAGAATGAACCTGTGTTTTTATGCATTCTGAAAAGCAACAGAGCTCATGATCTTTGAAATACAAAAAATAAATCAAAAATAGCAATTAACACTTTATGGCAAAAATGTCAAAAACTTTTAAGCTTGAAAGAATCATTGTGATCCATCCAACTTCCACCTTCACAGATGGAAAATCGGCATTGGGAAGCATTTACACTGTGGAAGCCTGTCTCTCTCTCTCTTCTTGGGGTTTCCATCAAAGTGGAAAGATCTCCCTTCCTAAGATCACAAATACTGTTTCTTAATTTCTTCTACTTGACCCTCGCATAGATTCAGTCTAAATCCTACATTCACCTTAGCAAATATTCTATATCTGAGATCTTAACGGATATTAACGGGTTTTAGTCTTGAACCCCAAGAGAGAGTGGCAGTTATTTAGCAAACAAAATGACTTACTATGTGCCAGACATTATGCTAGACACTGGGACCAAAGCAGAGATGATAGAGATTCCTGCCCTCTTCCAGGAGACAAACAGCAATACTGTGAAGAAACACAACAGTGAAGAAATACAGCAATACCGAAAGGGCAACAGGAATACAGATATGGAAAGGATTAAATCTGTTTAAAGGAATTGGAGAGGCTTTATCTACAGAATTTAGAACTTTTATGGATATAAAGCATCCCTATATTTAATTCCTAACCACTGTACAGAAAGGCTTCTTAAAAGATATGTTGCCTCTCTGTGCTGTACAAAGCCTTGTGACCTCTCAGAATGGTTAGGCTGAAAAATTAGGAAACGATCCCATTCTAAGAAGTTATCCACAGGTAAAGATCACAAGGGCAAATACTGCAGGACAGAAGGCTAAGTGGGACACATTATGTACCTACAAATCTTTCTGCCAATTAATAGCTCACATGAAAGTGAAACACACCAAGAACTTTCATTTTACCAACACTTCTCCCTGCCTCCCAGTGATGCAACTTGCCAGATATCAAAGGTCCTGCCAGTAACAGAGGTACAGCAGACCTAAAAGGAAGAAAACAAAGAGCAAGAATAAAACATGATGTTTCTGTAGGCCAGACAGCACAGCTTTCCCTAGAATCCGCATGACTGCTGAGAGGTACTGGAGAACTTTAAAAATCAGTTTGACATTTGCTATTTAGGATTGCAATAAGAAGCCCATTATATTAGTTGTTAACATTCTGAATAATACTTAAAAACAGTAATCTATATATAATTTATCTTCTAATGTAGCACTATTATTTCTGGAAAGCTTGCAGCAAGACTAAAATGGCCTTATTCCAACCACCAAAATCAATTCTTTTGTACAAATTTGATATAGGCAGCCTGTGTACCATTTGAAAAAGCTCACTGACCTGTGAAGCCTGGCATTTGTACCATAAAATTTAGACATTATTTGATGAAGTTATTGAACACTGTACCTACCCCATCTAAGATTTGAAAGCAATCATATGTAGCCTCCACTTTTTGTCTTTAGCAGGAAGTTTTGGATAAGCAGCAAATCAAATTGCTTATGCTCTGGAATTGGGGAAACACACAGACAATCTACACTGCACTTAATGAAAACTATAAGTTAATTTTAAGTGTGATGCTGGAGGTTCATTGCCAAGTTGGAATGATAGAGATTATTTTTAAAAGGCTTTAGAAGTGAGGGAAAAATACACAATGTAATAACTGAATATGAGTCTATTTTCTCCACTAGGTTGCTAATTAAAAGTTTATTTTTATATACTCTGATGTTAAAATTCAGGCAAAATGAATGATGCACAGAAATCTTTCTGCTGCATTAAACGAGGATAATAAAGCATAGGAATATCAATCCCTCTTAATAATGGTTTCCAATGTAATCCATGTACCAGTGGATCTCCTGATTTTTTTTCACTGCTAAATTGCAGCCGATCACAGACATTGACTTTTAACAGTAAAACAAAAGTAGTCTAAAAACTGCTTGATCCACTTTATCCATAAAAAAGCAAACATGGTTGTAGAAGTTCAACAGTATTTCACAAAACCATTAAAATAGTGGTATTTAACAAACTGAACTACAGTCAAGAACTCTCTCACACAGCTCTAATCTCACCACACGTTTACATCACTCCATGAGGACTCCAGGCATCTAATTCAGCCAACATTGTAGAAGATAATCTATGATCACAAGTCCCAAAGGACCCAAACACAGGCTGGAATGTGGCAAAAGAACTAAACTTTTCAGTATTATTCTAATATTCCTTTCTGGGAGGGCATGGTTTTCTTTAAGCTCAATCTAGTTAGTCTAGAAATTTGACAAAGCCCATAATGCAGACGCTTGATAATTTCAATAAATCCTAAGGTTTCAAATCAATAGGCAACTACAGAAATTAATTGCACCCAATATAATTCACATCATGTCTGAAATTGTGACTTCGTTTCTGCAAATCTTTATATTGAGTGACTGATTTTTTAAAATGTTTCTTGGCTCCTAAAAGAATTGTCAGTCTTCACTGATCAATTCACAGAAATACTTTGAGTCGAGTTACACACGTGTCTCGTGGGAGATATGTATATGTGGTGGGCACAGCAGTAACATGACCTCTTTCAAAGTAGAAATGAAGTGACCTTCCGAAACTTGCCCTAGAAAAGCAGTACACAGAGGGCATAATTCTTTATCATCCCCCTTTAGCACATCAGCATGCAGAGTCACCATAAACATCCAGAATGTCTCTCAGGCCAGCAACTCTGGCCCGTAACTTTCTAGAAGCTATTAGCAAGCCGTATGCATGACACATGTGCTCATAACCTAGTACCATAAAGCATAAAAGCAGAAGTAACTCTTCCCAACACTATGATCACCAGGCAGTTGCTAAAAATTTGGCTTTCAATGTAGTTTTCCCACAAGGTGAGATAAACTAAGCCAATTTGAATATAGAGTCCATTTAACGTTACATTTATCAATGTAAACCATAATAGCTAACCATCATTCGTTGCTTGTTCCACACTAGAAAATAGTCTAAGCAATTTGTATCTGTTATCTCAATCAGTCTGTACCACAGAACTGAGAGCTACATCACTTATCTAAGTGTATACAGTTAGTTAACAGAAGAGCCAGGATCTGAACCTAAGAATTCTACAAGTACGATGTAGAGTCTTCACTGCTATGTGTTTAATAATCTGAGTTTAACCACCAGAGTTTGAGGGAGAATTGACATCACCGATTAGCCTCCCAACACGCAATCATTTGTGAAGCACTAGTGAGATCATGTTTCCACCACTGAAAAGCTACTTCAAAAGTCAGAACCCTAGAGAATTTTCCAAAGAAATGTCACCTTAGGGTGAACTGCTGCCACCACGTGGTCACCAAGAAACATCTTCACTCACTGCTTTCCATATGCATCTTTATTTTTAAATTCAAAACTTGGGGAAATTAATTGTGTTCTCTCGTTTTTTATTGCATTTTCAGTTTGATTATATTAAAATATTTTGTTACTTTAGGAAGAAACTGGAATCCCATGTATCACTGGAGGTCCAAGAGGTTTGATTTTATGTGCACAAGGTTTGATTTTATGTGCACATTTAATTCAGAAGTCTGTGGCCCAACCTCCTATTTCTGTAAACCAAATATCCAAAACATTAATAGAGCACATGCAAAAGAAAAAAATATTTCTGAGGCCTCATAAGCCCTGGGAACACCTAGTTAACCATGTAACTCTTTACTCACTCATCACTGTGCGACTTTTCAGAGTCTTTAGATTGCTATGTATCGTGTGCTTCATGTTTAGTCTCTGAAGAACAATAGTATATATCAATGTTTGTCTATGACGGAGGACAATGTTTGGATCTTTTTCTGATTCATACAGAAGTATTATTTTAGTAAAATATGACTTGAAAATGATTTAGTCGAAAACTAAAATAAAACAATAAATATATATGAAATTTCTGTTTTTTCTTAGCAGCTATTTATAAAGTACCTCATATTTAATAAAGTATGATAACCAATGTAAAATTATTTGAAGTTCCTATTCCAGTCCCTAATGCTTATTTTCAATTTTTGCAAGTATCACATACAGACAAGAAACGGTTTGGGGGCTGGCATCAGTTCACAGGCCATACTTAGATAAGCACTGGATATGGCCTTTACTACACATATTTTAGGACAAATCTCAGATTTCCAAATAATATATGGTCAGTCTAGTATTCAAGGAAACATGGAAAATGGCACTTCATTTTCAAAATCTGTTTTATTGCTTTTCCAGGTTTAATTGCCGTAAGAGGAAAATCACCCGAATTGATTGTCAAAGAGTAAGTTTGAATTCCACTTCTTCTAAAACTAAGTGAGGATCGTGGGTTAAAGTACAAAGCATGTGGAATTAATGGCTGGGCTTGGCAAGCAAAGGTGTATTTAATGCAGTGTTAGGAAATAATGAAAGATGGCCACCTGGTCATTGCTCTTTACTGATATCTGCAAAGACCAAAGTTAAAGCTAGTAAAACAAGGAGAGAAGTGTGCAGCACCTGCTTATTTAGAGTTTATTTAAATAAATTTCCATGGGAAAGAGATAGATTCTCTCATTCTAGATAGAACATTCTGTACAAACCCATAGAAGTTATGCAAATTTCAACTAACCTGACTACAATTTTTCCTCTAATCATCTTGGATCAATCAATCATGTTTTTAGTTAACTACTCTGTACCTAACAATGTGTCAAGTTCGCTGACTTTTCAGATTCTGAACCTGTTTTGTAATATAAAAGTCAAATAAAAGGTTTCTTAAGAGCTGTTGGTGTTTTGCCTAAGGTTCTGTTCCTTGTCAGAAAGGCTAAATTATAAAATCATAAACACAGTTTTAAGATATGTGCCCTTGTCAAGGAAAAAAGATTAATTGTGAAGTTCAGCTCAAAGTTTTAGCCAGTGGAAGAGTTCTAGAAAACAAAAGCAAATAAATTCTGTTGACTTTGTACTTTGACACTGTTTTTAAAATCTGAGCCAAATTACTCAAATATAGTTCTATGTGTTGAGAAAATGAACCCTTCTCACATAAAATGTTTTATCAGAACCTAAAAGTATAGAAATCATCCTTGTAGTTGCCTCTACCCTGGAACACTGGTTTTTAAAAAGGTGTAAATTTATACTATACATATTTACAAATAGCACTCCAATAATGTTAATTACAATTGCAATGTGTATCACAATAGATGAAATGGATTATTCAGCTTTAGAATCATTTTAAAAGGAAAAAACATTATTTAAAATTGCATGAATGGATCTGAGACAGGTCGAGCACTGCCAGTTATCATTTCTTATCCTTTTGCTAAAGGCTGCCTTAGTGGAGTCAGGGGGAAAAACAAAGATTACTGTTGAGACTATCTCCACTTATCCAGGGAACTCATAAGCAAAATGTTGTTGCTTTCAGCTGACCTTTTCTCTCCTGTACTCTTTTTACTTTTGCTAATGTCCCATTTTAACACCTGAAAAGGTCATTGTTTTACTGCAGTCAGACACAGGAGAATTGATAATGGTGATGGAAGTTGTTGCCTTCCCCATAGAGTCACATGTTGTTTGACATTACAATGTAAGCAGGGTAAGCCCTGTAGAATTCCAGGTGGTGTCACTTGAGAAGTAGCAGTGTATCCACTTGGTCCTCCAAATTTCTCTCCCACTGAATGCAGTAGTACCTGAAAATCTCAGCCTTCGAATTCCTATTTGAATTAAGATACGGTGCCTCATGGTGTCAGTATCTTTGTTAAATCTCTGGATGGCGGTGGTATTTTTAAATATATGAGCTGAGTGCTGAGTCACGGGATGCAGAAGGTGCAGGAATGGGAAAGGTGGGAGGAGAGAAGTCCGGCATCCAGTGAACAGTGTTATGAGAGAAAGGACAAAGGAAAAAGAAGCCCCTTCAAGCTGTGAGGGCATCTTAAGGGGTGGTGGTATTATAGGCAGCTAAATTAGATAGAAATATATAGTCAGAGAGGGACTGGGCTCTCAAGGAAGTCAGCAGAAAAAAATAAAGACACCAGATTGGTGGCTGGAGGCGCATCTGAAGAAGACCAGGCCTCAACATAAAGATCCAGTGACCAGACCTACATGCCTCCCTAAGAGACAAGCAGTAACTTGGAATTATACTATAATTGGCATCACTTGGTCCAGTAAAGTCCAGCTAGACATTAGTCACTCAGTGGGTGACCAGAGCATCCAGACCCATTCCTTCCCAAAAATGCCTTTGTTCTTTCCATGCACCCTTGCTACGTGACCTGCTTCGCTATTGGGTCAGTATTAGCTAAGAGGCTATACTTGTAATCTGATTGGTTGATTATAGTTTGATCCACATTGTATTCACCTCATGATTTTGCACCTACCTCGTGATTTTGCTTTATGGAACATTCTTAGAGAAATGACCTCGGTGGCAACCCCATTTCAGGTCCCCTCCTGTCTCTCAGGAGTTATCTCTAAATAAATTTTTCCTACTCAATCTCCATTGTTCCTTAGAATTCTTTCTTTGATTTCAGGGGACACAACTTGGCATATCTGATATTTAGCAAGTTGGGAGGTATATTTTCCCCCATATCAGTAGGACCCTCAAGTAAGATGCATCCACATGTAGCTTTGCCTAGAGACCATTCATGTGAAGTGCTTAAAGCATTTTAGTATATAGGAGATGGTCAATAAACAGTCCTCCCTCCTCTCTTTTTCCTAGAGAAGCCCTGGCTAGAGTTTGTTGTGAGACAGTTTGTTGTCACCCTACTGGCTCATAACAAACCTGAACTGGACTTTGCTGTTTCTTACTTTGGGATTAACATGAACTTATAAATCTTACCTTTGAAATGAAAATAGGCGAGAGCGAGGGGAGATTTTAGCTACTATAATGTATTTCTGTTGTCTTATTTCATCTATTTGTTCACTTTTGCAAACAGCATGGTTGATGGTGCTACTCTGAGCTTATTTAATATGTTATTCGTGTGACTATTACCTTCCTTTGTTCTTCCAACACATTGCAAAAGTAAGACAAGATAGACAGCATAGTTTCTATTCAAGAAGTAAGGAAACATAGGTGTAAAATAAGAGCAATCAGCATCTGAAGCTGCAATAAGAACTCCTGGTCTCTGTTATCTCCATTCATTGTTTCACTAAATCAAAATTTCAAGTCTTCAACATACTCTGCAATGCCAGGAGGGACGGGGTCAGGGCCTGATAGTTCCAAAGTTCTACACAGGGCAGGAACTGGGTCTCATCACTGCCATTTCACAGTATGCATTCATAAAATCTCATGCGCATTAGGTACTCGGTATTTATTTGTTAAATTTTTGAGTAGGTAGAAGAGAAGCTATTAAAAAAGAATTGAGGAAGAACATGAAAAAAAGATATGGAACTTCGCAAGATTTTTTCGATTTTTATGAAAGCTGGAGTTGTTACTGCCAGTATGTTATCTAACAGGTGCTTCCTGTGCCCCACTGTCAAGTCCCTCCCGGCCGCAGAGTCCAGCCGCACTCTCACCGGACAGCTACAGCAAGTGAAGATTCACACTGCGCTGGTGCATCCATTCACGCACGCGTAGGGTGCCTTTCTGCTTTCTGCCCCAGGACCTTTTGTGATACTTGCCAAGTCTCTGTACACACACACACGCACGCACGCACACACACACACACACACACACACACACACACACATCAGAAATGTTCCCAATCTCTTCTCTTTGAGGAAACAATTTCAGAGGAAATTCTGCTCACTACCAAGGAAGTGAGGCAGAATTAAGAATTAAGCCCCACTCTCTATAGTAACAACTTAGGAAAAAACCCCTCCATGGGATTTCCACCCTCCTCTCTTTCTCTCTCCCCACTCCTTCATGCCTGTGTCCTGGGACCAGTTCCCAAGGCCACTGTCTGCCCTCAGTCCTTGTCTCAGACTCCACTGTCAGAGGAACTCACCCAACACCATCTTTCCAAGCGTATATTAATTAGGACTCAAAGCTTGGTGATAAATGTGTAAGGACCACCAACATTATATGGCAAGTGCATAAACAAAGGAAGCGTGATGGATCACAGTCAAGATGGATCCTTAGCTGGTAAGAATGGCCATGGAGTTTAGCTGTTAATACATTGTGCCAAGTCCATACAGCCTGGTAAACAGTGGCTGCTCTCAGCTCCAACTCAGCCTGAATCACCCATCCTCTCTGGACCTCTCAGATGCCCTCACGGCACAGCAACTAAAGCAGTGATGCCAGCGGCTCCCAAGACTTCACCCTACTGCTACGACTATTATAAGACCTTGTTGATTATGCCCATGCAACACTGATTATGAAATACTTTTAATATCATCCTTGGATATAACAATTCACAAGACATACATCTAATTTTAGAGTGTGGAGAAGCAGTTATCAGGAAAGTGTGGTGTCAGGGAAGATTCCTTTTTTTTTCCCAGAACTGGAAATGAAACCCCGGGCCGTGAGCATGCGAGGTAAATGTGCTTCCCTTGAGCTACATCACCAACCCTCAGGGAAGATTTTCCTAAAGAAATGATATTGAAATTGGGTTAATGTTGTACAGAGGAATAGCTTCCATGAAAGTCTAAAAATGAGAAAAACTATAGGCTTCAAAAGAAGCAGCATAAATTTAACACAGCAAGCCAGGAACACAAAGGAAGACCAGATAAAGGTCTCGTAGGCCACACTGAGAGATGAAGCTTTACCCAAAGTAACTGAGGGAGAAAGGGCTCCAATCACGGAGATTATTGTGGTTCCTGCCCCAGCTAACTCAGGGGTAAGTCCTTGCTGAAGACTGAATGAGTCCCCAAAGAAGCTTCTTTCTATGGGTTTTCACTCAACAAAAACAGTGATCACTTACTGTCTATTTGCTCCCAGTGTGCCAGACACTATTCTGATTAATTTATTAATATTAAGTCATTTAATTCTCACAACAAGCCTATAAATTAGGTACTACCATCTTCATTTGAGAGGTCAGAGAGAGGTTAAGTAATTTGGCCAAGGGTACTAGCAAATGGCAGAGATGCCTCCTTAGTTCTCATGTTTTAAACATTAGAGAAATAAATTCAATTCAAAATTAAGCACATGTATTCAGAAACCGTTCTATACAGTGTTTTTCTGAGCTGGAGCTGGGTTTCTGTGGTGTTTCTATCCAGATTAATAATGACTGAACAGGAACCCAGGGGTCAATTATAGGAGTTTGAGTCTAAAAGCACATCATGTTGGGTCAGTGTATCCCGATGCTAGTGATGAATTTCACCATATCATAAATATCTCATGCACAGGAAAGAGAAGAAAACTCAGTGGCTAGTCAGTGATTGACATTCTAAAGAACGTATCTGGGATTTGGAGAGTAAGTATAGAAGAAAAAGGTGAAATATTTATAGATCTCAACTTCTCAATTACCAGTGAATACCTAGTGTGAGTGATTCAAACACCCTTAGTGGGTACTAGAAGGGTGAAAAATTCAAAAACTGCTTCCTGCTTCTAAAATATAGGAGCTATGTTTTCCACTCTCCAGAAGTTTACAATTTCCAATAGAAAGCCAAGATAATACTTAAATAACTATTATACAAAGCTGGATGCAATAAATGTTCCAAGAATGTCCAAATGAAGTCCAGGGACCCTCAGGAAAGGCATGTTGACATTGGCCTTGAACGAAAGTGGAGGAGGAGATGGGACTAGTCCAGGGAAGAAGAGCAGAAGCCAAATGAGGGAGAAAATATAATCTTCTAACCAAGGAAACACCAAATGCTTCTTATTGACTCAGTGTAGATTATGGAGAGAAGTAAAAAACATTTATTCACGTAATGTGTTTTTTATTATGTGCCTCCTACATCTCACACACTGTGTTAGGCATTGTGGATAAACACATCAGCAGACACAGATGACGACAGCTGTGCCTTTCTGGAGCTTATTTCTGTGGGAGTAAAAAGAATAAAGATGAAACAAGCAAAGTGATTTAGTTGAAAAAAGTGGCCTGAAGACTGGAAAGGTACATTGGGTGGAGAGCCTACAATGCCAAATAAACATATCTGAACACCCTTCCATAGGCAACGGGGAATCCAAGAGGGGTTTGGGGTCAGAAATTTGAAAGGAAAGTGACAATAAGGTGGATTTTTCAGACATTTGATCCCAGGACAGAGTGTAGAAGGAAAAATAGGAGCAAAGACACCAGACAGGAGACCCTATGCTGCTGTGGAAAGGAGAGCTAAGGAGTGGGTGTGAACACTACATGGAGGTATAGAAAAAGGTGAAAGTGTACATAGGCCTTGGTGGTTAATTGGACGTGGTAAAGCAAGGACAGGGAAGGGTCCATAGTTACCACCTGCTCAGCCAGCGAGCACAGCAGTGCTGTGGCAGACCTGTGAAGTCGGGAGAATATGTTTTGGAGGTTAAGACAAATTTTCGATCTGGTACAATACTGTTTTAATTTGAAAATGTCTAAAAATCTATTACATTCAATAGCTGAGAACCTATTGTGCACAAGGTGCTATTGTAGATGTTCCCAATAAGTAGACAAAAGTCTGCCATTTGGATAACAAATCAGAGCTGAAAAGAGTGCTCTATGGGGATTATTAACATAGACGTGGTAGCTGAAGCCTTCAGAATACATGGTGACACTGAGACACATGTGACACTATATGTGTCGCTGGGATCTCTTTTTATTTTTAGATAGAATTGTTTTCTAGACCAAAGACAGAGCAGGGTACTGCCTTCAGAAACAGCTTCTATCAGGACCATTCTTGGCTTTTCAGGGAAATCCCTAAAACTCATATTTGGGAGTACTGGACTACCACCGGAATGGCATGCTAAAGACATCGATATTAACAAGAAAGGATCTCCAGATACTGTAGAAAAAGACAAAGGTAAACAAATGGAAAAAAATACCCCAGAGCTACAAGGATAATTTAGGAAAGAAAAGCTTATCATTAAAACATAACTAGTAAGCTCAGAAAGATTTGAAGAAATATTATAGACATGAGCCACGACAAGCATGATCAGAAGGACATGTATCAATATTGTCATAATGAAAGAAAATGCTAAGCCTCTTGACAGCAATGACTAGAACCAATTCATGATAGGCAAGCATCTCAGAGAGGACTAGAATTGCCAAGGGCTGTGTCTAGTATCATTCGTAGTTCAGTTGGATAGTTGCTAGGGATTTTTGGTGAGTTCGTGAATAAATTTTTCATGTATTAATTACATAAAAATAAATTATACTTAGATAATAAAATTTTAGCTAATAGCAAATATCACCATAAAAAATATAAATATATTTAAAATGTAGTCGACAGCCTATTAGTGAGCAGAGAAAAATATACATATGCAAATAGAAACAGATTAATACATTAAAATACACTGACCTAGTTCTGAGAAGAAAAAAACACATGCATATGCAAGCAAACAAACTCTGAAGAAATTACATTCTATATGCGAGAGACAACAATTAGCAGCTTACAAAATACAGACACTATACTACTAAAACACATCTGAAATAAGACTGCTACCCTTGAACAATAAATGCTTTAGAGGCACAATCTAAAATGCTAGTAGGAAGAGGGAAACACAGTAATATTGATGTCAACATATTTGATTTTCCAACACTAGAGCTATTGATTATTTCCTCCGGCACATGGTTTGGAAACAGTCATTTGTCTGATATAATTTTATTTCTATTATTATTCCCAACAGCTAGTTTTTCAATAGAAAGCGCAAAATAAACCAGATTTGAAAAGTTTGGGAAATTTTTTCCAGTGGGTTGGAGTAGACAAAAACCTCAAAATAGAAACACGTAAAGAAAGCTCAATTTGGTCAAGCAAAGCCGCTGATGTCAGAAAATCATACTTCAAAATTGGGTCAGCATTTATTTAAGCACCGGAGTCCTTCTGAAACTGGCAACCCCAACTCCACAAAAACAGCTCCTGGCAACCATGAGAGGATTGCACACTGAGAACTATGACGAGCCCCTGAGAACGCATCCCATTTGTCTGGGTCCACTAAGTTCCACTGGAGTCTGAGAAATCTTTTTGAAGATAAATGTGTTATTTCAGGTAGGGATGCTGACTGACAGAGGCTGATAGAGATGACAGATCTGGACCAGCCATCATTCTGGTGTTAGGACAGCATCAAAGCCTCACTAATCCCGAAGCATTCACCTCTCCAGCTTCAGCCCTTTTCCTCCCTGCACAGAGTGGAGTTTCCAGTAACCAAGAGCCTGCCATATAAATTAACAAGATCAGTCTTCTCAGCAGATAGCCTTCACTTCAAATGAATAATGGAGAACAACTTACCAATCACATATTCTTGAGAACATGTTATTTCAGAGCTTCCCGAAGGTTAATATTCTCTCACCTATTAAAAATAATGCTGGTCTCAGTAATGCCAGCTTGCAGCTAGGCAGCCCACACTGCTTATTTGCTGCCGATTTTAATAATAGAATCACGCCATAATGAAACTTTTTTCACATATGGTAATTTAATTGCAGAAACCCTGTCTGTTTCAACAAAAGCCTACCATAAGTAGCTTTAAAGATTAAATTATGGGAGGCAAGTCTCATGCCATCTCCCAGTGGATGTGTATTACATTGCATTACATCCCTGCCATTCTACACTGGTACAAAGGCAGGCTTGGATCTCCTTAACTCAGCTCTGAAATTAAAACTCAGGTTTATAAACCTATGAATCATTCCACACAGTTGAGGGAGTTAGCTTTCAACCAACTTTAGAACTTAATAATCTAACTGGGTTGAGAATCACAGAATGGGGAATAGAAGGGAATCTTCCAAGAGACATAATGATAGGCATAATAATTATGCAATTACAGTAGCCAAAATTTATTAAACTTCAAATATATGTTATGAACTGTACTAAGTAACTGATTCTTATCCTCCAAAACAGCACTAGAGTCGGAGGCCTTCATGGTCCCAGTTACAGATTTGGCATGGGAACGTGTTTTCATTGTCTAGGGCTTCAGTGACACAAGTGCCACGAACTGGATGGCTTAAACAGTAGATATTTCTTGTCTCACAGTTCTAGAAGCTAGCGGTCTGAGACAAAGTGCTGGCAGGGTTGGTTCCTCTTGAAGGCTGTGAAGAAGCATCAACTCCGTGCTTCTCCTCTAGCTTCTCATGTTTTGCTGGCAATCTGTAGCGTTCCCTGGACTGTCAGTGCATCACCCGGATCTCTGCCTTCATCTCCACCTGGCGTTCTTTTTGCAGGTATGTCTGTGTCCAAATCTGCACTTTTCATGAGGCTATTAGTTATATTGGTCTAGAATCTACTCTAATGACCTCGGTTTAATTAATTACATCTACAAATAAGGACCGTTCCTTTTTCCAAATAAGGACAAATCTGTAGATACTGGGAATTAGAACTTCAACATATTGATATTTTGCAAACATAATTCAGCCCTTAGGCTGGCTCTGTTTCATGCAGTGGGGTGACAGTTCCTTTCCCAGTCTTCTTTTCTTAATGTGCTTTCCCCAAGGCTTATCCTGCTTTCTGTTTTGAGACTAACTCACAAGGCAGACCATGATGTTCTTTGAATAGCACCAGATAGCTGTCCCCTTTGAAATTGTGATACAAGTATGTAACTGGTTAGAGATTCTAGACATCCCAGTTCCAACAAATATCAAATCTGACATGTACTGTCTCTTTCATAGGGTCCAATCTGACATTCTAGATCACTCATGGGAGGTCTAGCTATGAATCGAGTGTGTCTTAGTGATCATGTCAGGGCTTGGTGTGCCTGCCCTCAGTCCTAGTTACAAATCAAGTATGTCTCGTGATGACTCTTAAGGAAAAGAGTTCCTTAAGATCTAACATAAACTACAAAATGTGACACACAAAGGGAACCATGAATAAGAAACTGAGAAATGGAAAGCAAAGGTGGGTCCACAGGAGAAGTTAGAAACAGAAAATAATAAATGGAGAACATTTACCCTATAAAGAATGAAAAACACAATACATTTATTTTCTTTCCCCTGTGTGGCAGTCAATTAATAATTGTATCCTACTTAAAAATAGTAAAATCTTATTTTTTTTCCTCTAAAATGGAATTGGGTTTCTAAATGTTTGAGTATTTATCTAGTTGCCTTCTAGAGCAAGCAGCCTCTCATGTAGACTTTGCAATTTATTCACTTCATTAATAATCTTCAAAATCTTCATAACCATCTTTAAATTCTCTTTTATGGAATGATGGACAGCTGGGGGATTTTTAAGGAAACAGAAAGCTATAATCTTGCTGTTATTTCTAACGCAGCACCACAAAACAATATTTACACGGTTTTGCTCTATGGTGTCTTTCAAAATCACCAGGACTTGTTAGAGAAAACATTTCCAAGAGACAGCCTCATTTCTCGTAATTATTGGTCACTCTTCTACTGAGTGTGTCCAGCATGTCATGAATCTTTCTCAGTACCCCCCAAAGGAAAATTATCAGCATTTAACAGGGCTATTTCAGAAATGATGAAATTGATTCTTTCGGATTTAGCATGCCTAAATGGTTTGCTCCAGATCAGCCAAAACACTGCGATTTTTGCGAAGGCCCAGAATCTTTAATCCTGAGGCCACTGCTGGCGACATTAGCCAAGTATTCCATCTCCCCTGTCAGGCTATGGTGTGCCTGCCTTCTGTCCTGTGATATGCCTCCCTATTGTGTTCCTGAGTTCAGTTCCACTTGCTAATTTTTAAGAACAGATTGTTTAAATGGCTGATACCTTATGATTATAATTTGGCAGGGCACTGTTACCTTATTAATTAGGTGAGCACTGTGTAATTTATTAGTGCAGGAGCACTGGGTGTTTTCTTTACTTATAATTGCTCTGCGCATACCCGAGGAATCTAAAATTGGAGGGGCTGGGGAATTACTAGCCCTGCCTAAGGGGACAGAATGTAATAATACCTTCTTGCTTATTCAAACCCTCTAGGCAGAACAGGTGAGTGAGAAAGGACAGAAGCTGACCCGGCATCTAGCCCTACCTCAGTGCCCACCCGCCTGCCCCTACTCTACTCCCAACACACTCCAGGTATCCAAGGAAGCTCCACTGTTCAAGAAGAAATTGCCTCAGCATCTCTCACTGACTTTGGAGCAGCTCTGGGAGGTTGAAGTAAAATAAGGTTCCTTGCAACCTTCACAGTTTCTCTCTCTAGGGAAAGGAGGTTGAGTGGATTCAGGTCCTGAAAATCAAGTTAAGTCTCATGTAAACTTTGACTTTTTTCATCGAAGAGACTGCCGATAGCAAAAACTCTACACAAGTGGGAAAGGTAGAGCTTGCCTTCTTTCTCTAGCCCGAGGCTGGTGGTCAGAGAACGCACGATCACTTGCAGAAAGGAAGACTAAGTGGAGAGAGTAACCGGCATCCTGAAAAGATTATGGGGTGGCGGAGAGATGGGTTTGGAAGGATTCCAGAGAAATCATGGTGGTTTAAGAGATTAAAATAGAGTTGTTGTTTTTTTTAGCTTGACAAAAATTCAAATTTATTTCCCACACTGCCAAGTTTACCAGTATTTCCACTCTTTAGACTTACCAATCTGAGAGAATATCTGCTTTTAACACTAGGAAATGAATTCAGACCACACTGGTATGTTTGACCTACAACATTTTCTTAGCTTCCACACATGGTTATTCTCCAGAAAGCTGTTGAAAATCTGCTTTTAAGGCACTCCGCAGGTGGAAGGTCTTATTTGCATAATAAAAGAATAGTCCCCATAACATTTTTAAGTACCTACATGGGCTAAACCCTGTACCAACTGCTTTTATTTATAGCCTTCCAAAAGACCAGTGTTGATTAGAGGCTAAAGACATGAGTTTTGTAGTCAGACCAGACCAAGTTCACATCTTAGATCTGTATCTATGTGAATTTAAGCAAATAAAATTGAGATCATAAGGATTTTGAGATTCTAGAATCTGAGATAGAGTATTCAAAGTAGAAAAACACGCAGTGTTGTAGTTTGACACAAAGGACAAGTCCTTAAATAATACCCGGGATGTTGAGAATGACCCTTATGTCAGAAGCCACAAGGAGACAGAGTACAGAACATATTGAAGGTACAGAAATAAGATTTGTGTGCATAGAAATCTGAACTTCTCTGGGAATCCCATAGCTTTTCTGTCTAATTCTCATTTCCCCAACATAAACTTGAAGATATAAATCAGCCTTAGGAATTTTTAAAAAATCAATAAATCTTTTCTTATCATTGAGGTAGGGAGGAGAGGATATGATTCCTATAAATCTTTCCCAGACAGTTAGTTACTAAAGATCTTCCAAGAGCAGCTGTTTACCTATGTGGTCTAAGGAACGTAGTGGTGGCCTCTGCCTGTTTTGGCTTGACCACATGGTTCCCAGGTTACAGCGCAGATATTTCCTGACCTTTCTAGTGTTGACCTTATCCTAATTACTCTACCAATGCTCACTGCACTAAGTACCCCTCCACCCGCACACCCAACCCATCACAGAACTTCTTCATCCACTATTACAGAGCCCGAGGGCAGAAAGAATCATGTCCTTGGTCTTCCAGACCTTCCAGATGGACTCACTACTGATAACTGCCTCTCTTCTCAGGACCCAGGACTGGAGACGATTTGAGGAATCTACCCTAGTTACCTCAAAATCAACCACTCACTCACTATCCACGGACCAATCTCATGTTCTTAATTCTCCCTCCACTTAATGTAAATTTCTTTTTTATAGATAATCTACCTAAGATCCTAGACAGTGGTACTTATTTCCTCAAATGTTTGGAAATTATAGTCCTGAGATGCAAAATATCAGCCTCTATATGTTCTTACTGTATATGACAAAAGTTTTAACTGGTGTGGTCTTCTAACCTTATAGCTTTGTTTTAATTCATGTTTATCTTTTTGTTGCTTTATTGTCATTGTTGCCATGGTGCTTTGTTTTCCCAAGTTCCTATTAATGAATCCTTTTGAATGTCATATTTTAAGATCAAAAGAATTCAAATTAGAGGGATCGACATGGCACTTGTCACCAAGGTCTAGGTGGTGGTAGCTATTGACGCCCCCAATTCTCCATCAGCAAAGGGAGGGGGAGGACCAGAAATCAGGGGAAAAGCAGAAAAATAAGATATGTGGGTTCTTCCACCAAGATTTTCCTCCTACTTGTTTCTTGCTATAGATGTCAGAAATGATTTGGAAGAATGATCCAAAGGGAGCACCTCATTTCATTTATGTCAGAGACTCTGCTCCCCAAAGCTATTACAGAATTCTAGTTTGGGTTTATTTGCTACATTCTGAATTACTAACAGCTCACAAGATTCCGTGACTTTTTAAATCTTTTATCTGTTGCTTACCTGTGTCAGTCTCCCACCTCCAGAACAGCTATGCTGTCCTACACATCGGTGTGCTCTGGGTGGCACTTACAGAGCACAGACAGCCATCGCAGATTAAGAGGCAAGTGGGAAACAACGAGATTTCAGATGACACTGGAAATTAGACAGAAAGCTATTAAGAGACAGTTGATGAGAAAAAGCCAGGGGGCAATGAAAGAGTTTTGGCAAGAAGGAGAATGGGAGAAGAGAAAGATAGAAGGGACGTTTTAGCAGGTGCAGGGGCAAGAACTAGAAAGGGCACTAGTTCTTCAGTCTCATGTTTTAAATCGTCTTCTAACTTTGTGAATTTTCAAAGCAAGTTAATATGCAAACCTTCATGTCCTTTTATTTATTCCAAACATTTATATTGAATACCTGCCATGAGCCAGTCCGTTCTCAGTGCTAAGAATATAGCAGTGACTAAAACAGACAAAATCTTTTCCTTGTGGTACTTAAAATTCTAGAGAGAAGCCAGGCAACAATAAATAAATATACAAAACAGAAATGACAAGGACTATGATGAAAAACAAAGCAGGGTAAGAAGTTATGATGTGATAAACGTTGCTATTTAAATAAGATGACCAAAGTATTGTGAAATTGACAACTGTCAGGGACCCAAAAGAGAACATTTGAGGGAAGAACTTTCCAGGCAGAAAAAAACAGCACGTGAACAAGCTCTGGAACAAAGCTCCACGGCATGTTGAAACACCACCAAGGAAGCACTGTGGTAAGAATCAAGCGAGCAGTAAAGCAGACATGAAATCGGGGCTCCCCAGAAGCAGAGGGCACAGGAGCTGTAAACTGAAGGAAAGACTCTGGATTTCTGTCATAATAAACAAGACAGCAGGAGGAGGTGGCGGTTGAGGATGTGAACAAATGAACTTGAACAGAAATGTAAACTTTAGGAATATACTGTAATTTTGGAGGGAAAATCAGAAACATTTATATCTCCCTTAATGCCACACTTATGCATGAAATTCTACCATTAGTAATTTATTCCATTAAATGTTCCCAGTTTTTCCATAAACAGAATATCTGATATTGGACTGGGTTGAGAAAGCCCGTGCTAAAGTGGGACACATAATAGTAAAATGTCAAGAAGGGATAAGACAGTGATGAAAATAAGATGGACAAGAAGTATCTGTTCACACACTATTCTGAAAATTTGCTCCTGTAGATAACAGACTTGTTCATGCAGTAATCGCCAAGGTGGCTTTTACCCTCCTCAGAAAAGACAGCTCTTATTTACAGTAATTATTTGTTACAATAGCTAACAGAGAGAGAGAGAGAGAGAGATCATGCCAGTTATGTGCCAATGTTCTGAGTACATACATTACTAACTCCTTTAATCATCTTAAGGGCCCAAAAATTTATAACCATTTTATAGAGAGGTAAACAAAGGCACAGAGAGATTACAAAGTGAATTGTTATGTAACTAATAAATGGTAAAGCCAAGTTTCAAAGCCAGTAGTATTCAATTCTAATCTTTCGCACTATTAATCATGTAATATGTTGCTTCTATACATTTATAGACTTATATAGATTTATAAGTAAGAGTATTTTTCTCTTGGAAAGAAGATATTACACTAATGCTGTCTGACTAGTGATATATGCCAGGAATTGGCACATTTTTCATATAAAATTCCATATGTTAAATATTCTAAACTTTGAAGCCCATATCATGCCTATTACAACTGCTCAACTCTGCTACAGTAATGTAAAACGTCCATGCACACTGTGTAAATAAATAAGCATGGATGAGTGTTAATAAGACTTTTTTTAAACAAAACAGGCACGAAAGGACCATTCTGCTCATGAGTTTGTTCACTGACCTCTTGACATAAATATTTTCAAAGCAAAACACACATGTCCGGAAAACATTACAGTCATAGTTGTGTTATCCCTAGATTACAAAGTTCAGAAATGAAGTGTCGGAGCTATTTGTGAGAAAGTCCCATATTATACCTGGAGCTCCTCCATCTTTTCATTTGAATTTGATCCAAATGTGTTAGAGAAAAAAATTACCTTTTTAAAATGATGTTTCAACAAGAAAATTCCGTAGCCTTTCAGTATTGTAAATGACTTTTTCTAAATTTGTATACAGTCCTCTCAAAGTAATCTAAACCTCTAAAACCCTCACCGTTACACCGTTGCTACTCCAGTGCCATTTCCAGGCCATCCCATTCTCTCAAACCTCATTCCAGATCCTCTCCTGGTATAAAATAAAATTTTACTTGATACTTGTTATAAACAGCAAGGAAGACTTTACTAGTACAACTAGGGCCACAACAATTATAATAGAAGAAAGATATTGAACCCAACTCCACTGAAACAAAAGGCAGGAGAACTTCTCCCCCTCCCCAACCCCACCCTGGATGTTGGGGACGGGACCCAGGGCCCTGCACATGCTAGGCACGTGCACTACCACCAAGCCACATCTCCAACCCCAGGAGGACTTTTAAGCACAGAATGAGCTAATGAAAACTTGATAGAGGACATTTGGGAGAAGGTTGGTCTTCCTGATTAGGTCACATGTGCCTGCTAATTGCTAATCTAAGTTAGGCCCCCACTGTCTCATAAAGACTGGAAAATAGGGGCCCCACCTTTAAAGATTCCTGGGCCTTTGTAGAAGATTTACATCTCAAAGAGTAAGGGAAAGAATTTACACTTGCTTCAGGGGGCCTGCAGTTAGGAAAAGGCCTGTCTAATGTTGAGTCTGTCTGAAGGAAACCTTAAGGCTGTCTTAGTCACTGGATACTCAGAACATTGCAAAGAACCCTCAGACCCTTCCAGTAGGTTCCAAAACCCCAAAAGAGACACATTCAGAAGTCCCTTATTTAATTATTCCCTCTGGTGGGAACATAAGGGGTCATCCAGAGACAGAGGGAGTGACCAGGTCACCAAGGGCCTTTGGTAGCACAGGTTCCCCTCCACTCTTACACCACTAAAGCTGCGTCCATTGCGTATGGGAAAGGCTGCGTGCCTTGGGACACTTTCAGTCTCTCTGACTGAGGACAAATTCAGAATCTTTTCCTCTGGTTAAGCGAGTTTACAATCACATTGCAAATCAATGCCTGGGCTAAATAATGTTAAAGGAATTCTTACATTCATTTTCTGATATGTAACAGCTATATAATTTATTTTCCTCCCTCTGTCCCAGCTCACGCCACTTCATTCATCACTGCACCTTACCACCTCCATCTTTCACAACCTGACTCCCCTACTTACCCTACTCTCTTATATTTCTTAATAACTTTTTTAAATTTTAGAATATGTTTCGATTTACAAAGTGATCGATAGTATAGTTCCAAGTTACATTCTCTCCCCGTACAGTTCCCTCTGTCGTTAACATCTTACATCCTAGTTTGCAGACGGCTGCCTTCTCATTGTACCTTCATATGACAAAGAGCAAAGAAAAATAGTCCACGTTTGTCTCTCATTTGAAGGGCATTGATGCCATTCCTGAAGGCCCTTCCATCACGATCTAATTGCTTTCCAAACATCCTGCCTCTTCATACCATCAGATGGAGGGTTAGAATTTCAACGTATCAATTTGGGCAAGGTGAGAGGGAACACGTTCAGTCCATATTCAGGAGAATATATTGCAGTTTTGCTATGTTTCTTTTTATTTTTTGAATTCCTGAAAGTCCAAATGATGAGAAACTGTGATATATGTTTGGGAAACCTGTTTTCTTGTTCTAAACTGGCTGGAGTCTAGAGTTGGTATGGTGACTACTAAGAGGTTGAAACCCCAGCAGCTCGAAACTTCCTTCTGTAGAAAACTGAAAAACACTGAAGGTGTTTAAGCAGAAGAACGACACAAAAATGATCCTTAACAAAATTAACCTGTCAGTGATGTGCCAAAAGGAAGAGATCAGTACAATGCTGGAGGCAGAAGAAGACTATGGGGGTCAGGGCCACAGTCTCTGTGCAGTCAGTATGGCCTAATTTTGGTCGCTGCTTGAGAGATGGAAAAGAGATACAAATATAATTTTTAAAGGCAAAATTTCTAGGAATTGTCAACTGATCCAAAGTAAAGAACAAAGAAAAGATGAGATATTAAATATTAATTCAGTGTCTCATTCCTCAAAAGTAGAAGGAAAGTTATGCTGTCCTCAGAAACTGTGGTGAAGAGGAATAATTGAATTCTGGGAAACAACAGTAGATGTGTGTTTGAAACTCTGAAGTTGAGATGTGGGTATAGTTAATTTGACATGTCAGTAATAATAACACCTCTGTCTTCCCGTGGCACAGTTAGAAAGCATCTTGTAAGGTACAAAATTCTGTATAATTTAACTTTGCCATCCTAACTTTGGAGTGCTTGTTCTGGACTAGATCGCCGTAGAAATTGCCACTTCAAACAATCAGCTAAACAAGCAACCAATTCCGTTATCGTGAAAACTGAAAAGATTTTCACCTACATGTCAGATTGCTCATGCTTTACCTCAAGAAGTGCCTATACTGAACATCGGATGGTCAGCATTGCCCTCAAGAGTTGACAAAAAACAGAAGATGAAAAACATCTACATTGGTTTGTCTTTTCCCCATGAAGCTGCAATACTGTTAACATTTTCTGGAAAGATGCTAAAATAGTAAGCATTTCTCAATGTCACTCTATCCTTATTGTGAACAAGAATATGTGAGAGAAAAGAAGTTTTTTTTTCTTTCTGAGGCACAGCCCCACCATCCATGAATCAGAATATAATTCCTGATCAGAATCTCAAGGATTTTGGAGATAAGTTGTCTATCAGCATGATGATTCTCAAGAAGAAAAGATGAGTTCAAATTCTTGGAACATTAGCACCTCTGAGATCAATGAATTCAGGGGACAACGACCAAAGTTCTAGTGATAATATTTAGCTAATAGTGGTCCATTGTGTGCAGGTGACACTGTTGCTTCTTTCCTGAGAGAGATTCAGGCATTCGCTACAGTCTTCACAACAAGATGCTGTATGTAAAGCTGCATTCGCCTAGATTCACAGCCTGGCAGACTTAGCATGTGCCTTGCCTGTATTTCTTGTTTCATCGTTGCTGATTATCAGACACATACGTGTATAGATTAGAACATTCTCGTTTGTAATTATCTTGTTCTTTCCACTTAATTCAGTTGGATGCATCAGTTCAAATTTTGCGACATCACAAATTCACCAGAATGAAAGAAAATGTCATGTCTCAAGCTGCGGGTTGTAACATCACAAAATGAATCAGACAGCAAGCTTAATTTTAAAAAGGAGTTTTTTTTTTTATTTACACACACAAAAAAATCCAAGTGACAGAATGGAAAAGAAAAGCCACAAAAGGTTCTGGCCATTCTGAAAGGATTTGGGGTTGGCACAGATTCTAAACATTGTTTATTAGAACATTCTTGACATTCATTCATTTTTGCCAGGGATCATTTTATACTTCCATTTTGAGAATTACAAACTAATAAAATCATAGAACCAAACAGATCTTAAAGGTCAGCCAATCTGAATCTACAGTTTTACACATGAGAAAATGGAGACTTAGAGACTAAGTAACTGTCCCAAAGGCACACAGTGAACAGAGCCAGACCAGAGTCTAGGGCTCCTACTGTCCCTTTTCAGTAGTATTTACAAACTTCTGCTCTCCTGGCACATGCAAGCTCCTGTCTATACCAGAGTCTGGGTCACCCTGGTAAACTTAACAGAAGGGATAATAAAATCCATACTAAAGAAAGGACACATTGTTGTTGTATTCTTAAGGTAAGGATGTTTCCACATCTGTTTTCTCCACATGTTCTATAATAAATTTTATAGTTATAAATTTGGATTTCCGAATGATAGTGCTTCACACAAAATACATTACATCTGAGAATGACTTGGGAAATTTTCTCAGAAGGATAGTTTTCCTAATTCAACCTATATGTTCCAGAATTAAATCATGCTGCACAATTGAGATGGATTTTGATGAAATTGCTTCAATATCCAAGCCAATGTTTTTAAATAATTGAAATGATGCCCTGTGCTAAAATATGGAGATCTTCAAATGCAAAGGGAAGCTCTCGTGAAGTCCCTCACTACTTAATATTTTTCTAGTGAGAAGAGAGGAGACTAAAAACTGAATAATTCCATACTATATACTCTGATAGATTTCTTTTTCCTCTATTCGAATGAAACAGATAGCCTGTCACTGGTTTCCTGATGTGTGAAAATGTCAGCATCTCTCGTTTGAAGACAGAAAGCACAAACTAATCTTCAACTCCTTTCTTTCCTGAACTTTTGCACTGAATTAGTAGCCCATTTCTGTGTCGTCCCAAAATATTTCAACGGCCTCATTCACTGACCCATAAAACAGGCAGCCTTCCTTGTGGAATGTTCAGGATCCAAGAGGGCCACTGTGATCCCAAACTTCTTTTCTCCATGCCACAGTCTGAAAGACGGTCTCTAGAGATTCCGAGCTTCAGAGGACCAAAAGCATCTGAAGGTTAAGTGGCTTGTCCAGCTAGTACAGTACTGTCACTTGGAGGCACACCCTTCTAACTCCTCACGTCCCTCCTACTTCCAAATTTTTCCCTCCATAGACAGCTCCGAAAAGTCTCCAGCTCCAGCCTTTGAACTTAGCCTCCAAGCTTCTGGCCCGGCTTAATGCTCACTGCTCCTCTCCTTTCCTTCTACTCATTCAGGCTACAGGTTGGACGTGCCTGGCTTGCCTGGATTATAATGAGTGAAGAGCAATGATCGAGAGCTGCATACAAAACATATAACATAGTGAATGTAGATAAGTAACAAAAACCTCCTGTTTAAAATATTATAACAGAGGTGTGTTCAACTCATGGGCTACAGATTGGACATGCCTGTCAAGTTTTTGAGACAATATTTCATTTTTATGTCTCAACTTGCCTATGTACTTCTAGTTGCATAGTTAGTAAAACTTTGCATCCAATCTTATATTTAATTTCTCTATTTACTATTGCAACTCTTTGTGTACATGCCTTGTACCTGTGATTCATGTTACCTGTCAGTTTGACATTGTAACTCCTCAGAGAAGTTCTCAAATAGCAGATCACAAAAACCATTAGAAAGGTATAGAAAGAGTAAAGGTGACGTTAACAATCATTCATAAAGCTAGATGTCATGAGATTATATGCTTCCTAAATTTTCTGAATTTTCAAAAATCTTACAATTTCCAATTTTCTTTTATAAAATGATGAGAGGGGGCTGGGGATTTAGCTCAGTGATTAGAGTGCTTGCCTTGCAAGCACAAGGGCCTGAGTTCGATCCCCAGCACCATAAAAAAAAAAAAAATGATGAGAGCTAACAAAATATGAACCACATACCCCTCAAATTAAAAACAAATGTTTGTGAAGTCTAAAAGTTTTGGAACTATTGTCTTAGAAGACATAGTATAAGTCTATAATTCCTTTCAGTTTTGCTTCAGAAGAAGCTACTATCCACATTCAGAAATAAAATTAGATAATTTAAGAAAGTATTGATAGTCAGTATTCTCTCCCTGGACACATATAGGGATTGATTCTGTTTTCATTACTTTTAATATTACATGTACTCCCTGTGGCTTTCTTCAGCTAATAAAATGTTTGTAGAAGATATTTGTACCACCTCTTAGTGGAAGCTCTAAGAGCTAGGGCATGAGTTTGCCACTCCCTCTTTCCTTCTTCCACAGGGACTGGCTGCACTCAGGAGGATGGCCCAGAGGAAAGATGAGAGATCAGATACCCCAGTCTACCTTTGGTATGTCTGAAGAAGTAAGCCTTGTTGGTTTAAGCCATTTAGATCTTGACAAGTACAAATGCACTTAGAATGAGTTAGAAAAAGCATATCAATGCAAGGTATTATTATTATTATTAAAACTGAAGGCTAGAAAATAGACCCAAAGAAAATTAGAAGGAAGTAAAGGGTTCCTCTTAAAGAAGAGCCTTCATTTCACATATTTTCACAAGTGCGAGATCTGACCGACTATTGGCAGATCAATTAACACTACAACAGGGTGGACATTACAGATGGACAGGAAGAAATTACACCACACATATCAGGCTGTTTGATCTATTCAAAATTAGATGTTATCTCCACATCCTGTCTCTGAGTCTAAAAACCTAAATAGGAAAAAAAAAATAGCTTTATTCACGCAAATGGCTGAGACTTCAGTGACATGAAACAGAAATGTCGTCCCAGGATCTGCATTTCCCTGGTTTCCATCTAAACAGAAAAATCCTGAATTCATCTCCTTATCTGCTGGCCATGCGGTCAAAACAGATCCCTCTTATTTGATAGAATGAAAACATTTTCAGGATGTTAAAGGCTCCATTATATCCCAAGCTCCATATTAAGCTAAAAATAGTAACTGTGGGGCAAGAAAGGGTGAAGAAGCCCAGCGAGAACTCTCTTCAATCTTGGTCTATCACAAATGCCACCTTGCCCATGGCTGTGTGATCACAAATAATGCACTCATCCCACATGTCATGATGGAAGCTTTCTAAGTGAAGGATGTTTATCTTTTTCACCAGGTTGCTTTAAAGATGGGTCTAATCAAAGAGCTGCCTCTAGTTTCCCCTACAAAAGGTAAGTTTGTAAATGTAAGAGGCCACTGATCAGGATGACAGAACTGGTTTCTGCTCTGCTTTTAAGTATTCATGAATATGTAATTCTTATTTTGTTGAAACTTTAACAATGACTTCCTCATTATAAACTGCTCAGAAATCCTCATGTACTTTTCGCCAGAAGGAGCTCAGCCCTATTATGAGATGAGTGGATTGCTAAAGCCCAACAACACAGAGTTAATGAAATTGTCATCAGCATGAGCAGTGAGTGGCAGCTCCGTCCTGCACTCCGTGATTAGCATGTGAAGAGCAAAACCAAAGGGAGCCTGTTGTATTTTAAGTGCTGAGCAATGGTCTGCCCAGCCTGAGAGGGCACATCAATCCAGATTCCCAGGGAGATAAATGGAAATTCAAGCAAACATGAATCATCACAAGAAAGCACAGTCCGGTAATATCAGTGACATAGGTGAGACCTGGGTTCCAATCACAGGTCTGCCACCATGCAGCTATGTGACCTTGGGGAGGTCATATACGTTTTCTGAGTTGGCTTATCAGGAAAACAAGGAGATCAGGCTAGATAATTCATAAGACCCTTTCCCTCACTAACAGTCTGTGATTCTCTATTCCCAAAACATTTACTAAGTAAGGCTGTAGAAGTACTCAAATGGCTGCTGCTCTGGATTAACTGAGAATCTCAGCCTAAGGGAGCTAGCACATTCACATAAACCAAAGCCTAATTTCCAATGCCTTATAAAGACCGGGGTGTGGGGATTCGAATCAAGAGCTAAAGTATTTTTGGCTTAGTGTCCTGGCTTGGCCATTATTCCTATTCTAAGAGAACTACCCACAGTCTTCTCAATCATTCTCGGAGTTATGGTCACCAGTCTGTATCTCTGATTATCATTACCAGTCCCTCACCTATCCCTGAATTTCTACTAATTCCAAGATGATCTTGATCCATTAGTATAATCTTCATAGTTCTTCAAGATCCAACTTGCCTCTAGTATGCTTTCAGCACAGCCAGCTCTTTCTGGGCCTCCACATGGTCCTATATCTTTTGGTCCCAAGTTACAATCTCTTTTCTTGAGCATGACAGCTTTCTGTAGATCCCTAAGCTTACTGTTCATACCTCTTTCTGGTACGAGCAGATTTTCTTGAGTCTCCAGCAAGACTATGAACTAGATCTAGATCTAGAATCAATTCTCAGGAGCTAGCCTGAAATGTGCCAAGGAAACAGCCCTCTCAGCTGTGCTATTATCTAAAGACCTGAGCCCTAACTATGCCTCAAAGTAGAGATTACAGCTTTGGTCTTTTCCTATATTAACTTTTTACCCAGGGTTCATTCTTGACATTTCAGAAAACCTTCTCCAAAGAGATGGTGTCTTTACATCTCATGCAACACTAATTCTGGTGACCTGAGGTGACATCTCAGAGTTCTTGGGTTAGGTAAGATAATTACACATCGACAAAGAAGTTGGCTGAAAAGGGAGACAAACGGAAAACTACCAATGCAATTTAGGCAATACAAAGAGCCAGGTGTGTGGCACAGATTACCAACACCATTATCATTTTGGCAAGTATAAACAACGTGGAAACTAAAGTAGCTTGTGTTATCCACTGAAACATGCAGCCTTAGACCACTAAAAAAGAGGATACAAGAACTTGTTTACCAAGTTCCTAGAATTTTTCAGGAGCTGGGCTAGTTTTTATCTCATTTAACTCTTGAAAAGATCACATGAGATAGGCATCATTGTCATAATTTTATAGATAACAAAAGTTAAGAAATATAAATATCTTATTCTAAATCACTCATCTAGCAAGTAGCAGAGCAAATCTTTGAACACAAGTACTAATAATAAAAATGTTAAGTCCAGTCTACTCCCATCTTTTTAAAGTTTGTGTCATGGACTACCTGAACCAAATTCACCTTGCTTACCTCTTAAAATGTAGATTCAAAGGCCTCACACTAGAGCTGCAGAATCAGAATCTCCAGGCATGGTTCCCGTTTGACAATCTCCGCAGGAGCCTCCTACACACTAAAGTTTATTCACCAGCTTCCTATAGCATGCTGGCACCCTCTAAAGTCAAAGGCTGCACCTCATAAATCTTCCATATAACCCTGGCAGTATCAAGCCTAGAATTCCGCGCCTGGTAGGTGCCTAATTAAACCCATGTAGAAACAAATTTGTTCAGATGCAGCCTTTTTCTTCAACTGAGCAACAGTGTCTGCACAGAGGTTAAGGGGACCAGAGCCTTTCCTACCCAAACACAGGGCTACAGAACCAAATACAAACTGAGATGCCAGGAAGGAAAGTATTGAAGGGAAATCTCAGAGCTTTCTCAGGCTGATTCCTTCCACTCCCCCATCCCGGTTCTAGGGGAGCTTGCTTGCTCCCCGAGCCCCAGTTTTGGGAAAAAGCAGTTCTTGTTAGTTCTCCTGCACGCCTAAAGCTTGCTCAAAATTCCAGAGATAACTTTTCCAAATACTACACAGTACAAAGGGAATATTTACAGAATATACAAATAGAATAAAAACAAATCCATATCTTACGACCCCGTTGACCTCAAGATTTCGCAAAACATAGTGACAGTGAAGAGCTTACTGAGTCCAAATCCCCTTCTGGAAAGTGCATTTCTGACCCAAAGGACTGGTTGGTTTAAATCAAAGGAACCTTCCTTCTTCTTGGTTCTGTTTTCTGTATGAATTTAAGTTTAAATACATCTTTCTAAAATAAATACTTTTAATACAGAAAAGACAAAAGGAATGTGGCTTAAGACTGGTCCATATTCTGGCAAAAGAATAGAAAACATGAGATCTGCTAAAGAAGAAATGCAAACACCACTCTGCCCCATTTCCTAAAACCAAAGAACCCACAAGAGACAAAGCACTGATTTTCTCTAGTGAGTAGTTTTTAAATGTACATGTCAGCATGGCCTTAGTAATATATTCAATTAAAATTCAGCCTGATTATTTATTGATTTTACATTTTCTTGCCCTGTTACTATCCAGGCAATTTTCTAACCATTCTCAAAATACCTCTCTGGCTTCCTGGGAAAAGGCTGATACAAACCAAGAATTCCCAAACAAGAGCTGAAATATAAAGCTAATTATTTCAGGCATGCCTCTGCTTCTACAGCAGGTCTTTATGGGTTCAAGAGAAGTCTTAGGTCTGCTATGGAGGCCAGATTTCAATTTGGGTAATTAGACTTTGCCCTACCCTTGAGAGCTACCCTGACATAGTTTTCTTGCTTTTCTTCCTGAGTCTCTACACATTTTTTTAATACTCTTAGTTCCTCCATTCTACTAAACCTCTTCAAGTAGATGACTCTGACTGCGTATTCCTGAGCACTTCTCATCAGCAGAATCTGAAACAAATGCCTCAAATCCTTCAGGACCAGGGCTAACGTTGCCTGTTCCAGAAAACCTTTCCAGTCCACTCCCCAGTAGAATTCATCATGGCTTTTCTCCCATATTCTTTTATCTCTCTCTTATTAACACACTCACTTAATCAACCTATATTACAGTTGGTTGTGTGGATGTCTTTTTTTCCCCACTGAAATACAAACCCCTTAAAAATCCCAAACACATCTCTCAGCAGCTCCCATTGCCCTTAGAGAGAAAAGGAGGAAAAGAGAAGGAAGAGGAAAGAAGAGTTAACATGTAGTAAAGGTTTTTATATACTAGACAATGCAAATAACATAATCTCAGTAAATAATAAAGGCAACGATTAGTCCTAATTTTACAGATGAAAAAATACGGATGCTAAATGAGATGCATTACCTTACTCAAAGGTGCAGTGCTGGCAAATGCCTAGTGCGGGAATGGTTTTCCAGGACTTTTGGACCCCAGGGCTCATTTCACAGCCCAGCACCGCTTTCCCAACCTTACCCAGGACCTGGCCTGCTGAGGACACTGCAGGCTGCTGACGAACAGCCACACAAGAACTTGTGTATAATCCCTTCCTGGGCCTTTGTGCTGATGACCCAGCCGCTATCCATGAGGAGCTTGAGTGTCCCTCCTGTGGGTTCAATCCCATGGCTCTGAAGGCTTTAACGGAATTCTGTCTTCTTCCACCCACGACCATTGGAAGATCTGCACACAGTGTAACCCTCCTCTGTTTATCTCTCCCCCTTGCAATGTGATTGATTCTAATGTGTGTAGCCAACCAGTTTCCTCCACTCCTGGATCTTGTAGACTGATCTTTGCACTTACTTTCAAGGCTTTCCAAAGTAAAAGTCAAATCTAAGTCAGAATAAAAAATAGAAAATTCATTTTGCATAAAATAATGGATATTCTTACAACAAGAATGGCACTTCATATCTGCCCAATTACGAATAAGTCAGAGCCTCCCAGACACATTATCTTCTACCACTGTTGTGGGTATAAGGTTCTATTGATAGAGAGTAACCATCAGCAAGTGAGGAGTAGATGGACTGACTATGGTACACATCAGAAAAACATGAAATACAAGTGATTATGCTATTTGCTTTGTCAATACCTATAAAAAGAAAGAAAAAAATATTCCAAATGTGCAGGAGCAAACAGAAAACCACAGCACCTGTAGCAAGACTACAGGTTCCCCACTGCCATTAATTTATGCACTTGATTAAAAGGCAATCTGGAGTTTTCCTTCCAAGTTATTCAAGATCAGAGACCTGGTTAAAATTCCTTATTTCTTTTACATTCACAATCCTTTTTATCTGAAGGTATATACTATACATTATCTATAGTGATAATATTAAGTATTATTCATAGAATCTTTTTCCTATTAATTAAAAATTCTACTCTCTTACCCAGTGTAAAGTCAAAAGGTCTCTATGTCTAAGTAAGTAACAGAAAGAGATTCTCTTGTACTGCCCCATCCCAGTCCTGGTGTTCTCTTGAGAAAATCTCCAGGATCATATAGCACAATCTCCTTTGGTGGACAAAGAGACTGACAATGCCAATCCACCTAGATGAGAAAAAAGTTCTGACAAAAAATTAACTAAATTCCAAGATGCATCATGTACAGGTACAAAATAAATGTAATGAAAGTGACCGTTATATATAAAATGTACCAATACGTGTTCTTGGTTTAAAATTTAAAAAAAAAAATTAACTAAATAATTCAGGACTACAAAGTACCCATGGTAGAGACCACAACATGGGTCCTAGATTTGGGTTGTAATACAGCTCTGTTTAGGTTGAATTTACTTATTTATTTATTTTTGGCCACCCAGGTATCACTGTTTTTGTTTCTTGTAACAAGCAAAGTGTGTATAGGATATGTATTAATTTGGACACATTTAAACCAACAACCAAAACCAAGTGATTCTGAAATTTCATTCCATGATTCTCTTTTCATTGTTTCTATGAGGTCCTTTATTTGATATCATCAACAGTGGAAGAAAAATACTTTGGAGCAGTGCAGAGAGGAGTCATCGAATAATCCCCTATCTGCTAAGACAAGTGGGCAAAAGATGAGGAAGCAACAAGAAGCCAGATTCTAAATCAGAATGCAGAAGGGCAGGAGAGTCTCTAGGACGGAGACTTCTAGTCTTGATTAGCCAGCTCTCTTCTGTTTTAATGGTTGCATGGAATTTCCTGTGTACAGGCATGTGTTAACTCCCTGAGAGATGGTAAATATGCTCTGGTAAATATTTAGAAAGAAGGAAAGCACTTCACTTGATCAATTATAGCTACATCTAAAAAGGCAAATTAAACAAACTTATACCCTTCCCTTAAAAGATTGACATTGGTGAACAGCATACTAATAATGACACAAATGCTGTTATAAATATATAGCAGGGAATATTATTATCTAGCCAAAGTGGGAACCATGTTTCAAGTTAATTGTTCGATAAATTGCGTATGTTTATGTGGTTCCTCTTAATAATTCTCAGAGGAGTTGGCTGATTAGGATAAAATTTAATTCATTCATAAAGGGAATAAATTTACATCACATGAAATCTATGAGTCCATCCACCAAATGACAGCAATAAAAACTTTCAAGGAGCTCTGTTTTCTATAATTTGTAATGACTTTCAAAACTTTCATTCCCTATCTTTTTTAATTGCACTGAAGAATACCAGAAGATAAATCTCCCAATTTCAGGTTATTTCACCATTTTCTATATGTCACACTGCTTCTTAAAAACCCAGCCAATACGGTTGAAATTCCACCACCTGACTTTTGATTGGCAGATGGATTCACAGAAAATTGCACAGTGTAAAACCCTCAATTCACAGAATCACAAATATCCAGGAATTTTCTTCACAATGCCGAGGGCAGGAAAGGTTGTGAAATGTATTTCTGGGAAGTCTGAGAAGGGTTCACCTCTGCAGTTAGTCAAGGAAACATCACAGAGAATTGCAGGACTCAGAAGGTTTGAAAGGTGGGAATGAAAGGTGTCTCCACAATGGTACTGTCTAGGACACAAGTTCTGATGCAGTCAAGAGAGGCATTTAGAAATCCATCAGGAAAAGGAAGAATTCAATCTGCTCTGTGAGTTCCACACAGCCATCCTCAGCCTTTAATGTTCACGTGCATTTCAAGAGATCATGCTGAAATTCAGGATCTACTGAAATTCAGGAGACCTGGAAAGGGACCAAGTCCTAGCAGTACAACAGGCTAAGGTGATGAACATGATACTTGTCCCCTGGAGTAATTGTGGATATGGTTTGTTTGCTTTAACAAGTGGAGCTATCAAAATATAGAGGGGAAAATATGTCAAAAAAGATAACAAGCTTCTCAGGAAGTTGTAAACATGGCACTCGGCCAGAGGAAGGTCTTTATCCTAACTACTATTTAGTTACTCAGTTTGTTCATGTAAATTAACCCTTTAGAGTCAATTTTCTCAACTTTAAAATGGGGGTTATGAAATCCAACTTGTAGGGATGATAATAAAAACTAAATGCACCTACTGCTCCTCGCACAGACTCTGCACAAAGTAGACTGCTAGCGATAGGCACCCCTCCTCCCCTTGACCTCAGCCACCCCTTCCTCACTGGAGATGTGCGAGCCGTCTCTAACTAGCAGCATCTGCGAAGGGAGTTACAAAGTGTACTTTCCTCACGGAAGGCGCTGATGACTGAGATGCTACAACTCAGGGCATTGAGCAGTGGAACTCGCAGCCAGTCATTTCTAGCACAGGAGTCGCAGACACATCAGTGTCATTCGGGTCCATTTTCATCATAAATGCATCAGTTATGCTCTTATGATAGAGCAACAAAACAATCTGGAATCAGGAACTAAGGACAACCAATAATTTAAAAAACAGTTCGATAATGAAGTGCATGTGTGCATAAAGATGTTTCCACCAATATTCTTTAGGAAAACTTTTTAATACTAATAGTTTTCACTCCTACAGTCTTTTAAGTCTTTTGGTTTTATTAGCTTATTTGAGCCTTAGCAGAAGCTGAGGAGGGAGGTTTATAATCCCCACTTGCAAACAGAGAAGCTGTTTTGTGGCTTGTCCAGTGAGGGAGGGGGGCGAGTTCTGTTCTCTACACTCTGATGTCAGTATGAACAAGATGCTAACGCCACAGAATCCAACAAACACTTACTAAAGGCCTTTCATGGATAAACCCTACAGAAGAAGAAAAAAGACGCAAACACAGGGTTTCAAACATACAGGAGTATTTGCTTACATCTATTCCAACTCTTTCATTCCACAGACCAAGTTACTCAGAGAAATACTGCAACTTGCCTAAGGTCACTGGGCAAGAGCTAAGCAATGTAAACATTCTGTTATTTTTGAATAGGAGTTTTTCAATATTTCACACTCCAAGACACCCAGAGTTATCATTTTTGTCCCAGATTCTTTCTGATCTGCAATAACTACCAATTAATCTAGGCTGTAACATTCTTTCTTCAACAAACATGTAAAATCCTGGGGTTATGGCCAGGAGAGAAAATATTCTCCAGCTATCTTTGCCGTCTTCTTGTGTGACTCGGTGTTAACAGGTAAAGGTGAGATAAATGGCTAATCTGCTAAAATCAACAAGAGCTGGTGTTGGAAATCTGAACTGTAGGGAAAAGTCATATCCACCATCTTCTCAGTAATGAATTAGCCAAGTTCTGGCCATTTACATTCCATTGCTGCCACTTTTTTAATCAAAGTTGAACAGAATGAATTGCAAATAAAAAGGGAAAAAAGAAAACATTAGATATGAACGGCCAACTTGCTAGCCTATATTTTTAGTTCAAGTGACAGTTTTAAAATTACAAAGGTAAAAACCTTTTGCTAAATCGGGTTTTAAATGTGCTATTTATCAAACTAGTACATTTTTACGATGCTTCAAACTACTGTTTTATCATGAAAGGTAAAAATACAAAGTGTTGGGATTATTCTTCATTTCTAACACCACCTCACCCTACCCCTGTTTCATTTGCAGGGGATGGGGTGGGGGGTTGTTTTTCTGTGATAGAAACCAAGCTGCTCTCAGCAAAACTCTTGGAAAGACACATTTTCATTCATGTCACAGGACTGTTAGATCATTTTCCAACCCCAGAGCTGTTATTGTTTCACAGGAAGAGGGAAAATGATCCTTGCAACAATCACAGAATTTCACATCTGAAGGGGACCAGAGGTTATCAGGAGCAAAAGGGAAGACCAAAGTCAGAAAGGTGAGCTGGCCTGTGTGACTCCGGTCCCTGCGAGCCTCGCTTAGATTCTAATACTCTTCTTGCCAGACGGGCGGTTTCACATGCCATCACGATGCCCCTTCTGACACGGCACCCTTCCTAACACCAGGGCTGCCCGGTTTGGCCCCTCAGCTCTTTACCCCTCGACCAGCCATAGTTAGAGCCTGACCTCCAGGATGACCTCAGCCTGAAGACATGTAGAATCATTGTAGAAGTAGTCTAGAGCTCAATACCGTTCCTGCTAGGTCAAGAAAGGGACCGAATCACTGATGATAAAAGGAATGTGGTATCTGGGAATGAGAAAAGGGGAAATATAACCCTCGGGCTGTACAACGATGTTTCAGTCAGCAGTCGACTGCACAGAGAGCAGTGTTCTTACAGGGTTATAATGGTGCTGAGAAGTTCTCATCGCCTGTGATGTCACAGTCACCAGAAGACTGTAGCAGGAAACCTCACAGGTTGGTGGCAATGCTAGTGTAAACACACCTACTGTGTACATTTGTACAAAAGCATAACAGTTACGTACAGGACATAATGCTTGATAATGATATTAGAGAAATGTTACTGGCTTGTGCACTTCCTATTCTACACTATTTGTCATTTAGACTTGCTACTTATTTAAACAAAAAGTTTACTGTAAGACAGTATGCCATGTTCCACCAGCAGTGGCCTCACACATGTCGTGCTTGCCATCGCCCTGGATTGCATCAAGAGCCCACATTGGGCCCATCCCGTCCAGGTTTGCGTAAGTCCACACTCGTACGTTCACACAATGACAAAGTCACCTGACAAAGAATTTCTCAGAACACTCCCAACGTTAAGCAATGACTTGCTGCAATATTATCTGAAAGAAAGAAGAGGACGGCATGATGGAACTTGTCCTACAGAAACAGCTCTGCCTTCTCTCTGTGATTAGCCTCAAAAACAACCCTGTAAATTTTCCTAAGCAACATGGAGAAGAAACTCTGATTTTAGAGACACTTTCTTTACAGCTGTGGAATCTGTGCTTCTGAATATAAATAGCTCTGGCTGACAGGAAGTAGGCTGAAACTGTCATCAAGCAGGAAAAATAGCGTCAGGAGTCTCAGACCAAGTTCTGGCTCATATCAACCACTGACCTCTAACCAAAACCCCTAGTATTCCACAGTCCATCATGCTTACTTCTAAAACGGAAACCCTATGACATATTTGTTGAGAATTTTGTTTGATCTTATCCATAGAACCCAATAAGGGGTCCATTTCCATCTTGCCCTCTAATGCCTGCCGCCTCAGGAATCAAACCAACCTCAGTCTGGGCAGGAGGAGACACCGGCGGACGGACACCAAGCGCTGGCTAGACATAAAGTGCTACATCATGGAGTTGCAGTCCTTGATCCAAAATTGAAATTTTTATTTTGCTAAAAATGGATTATCACCATGTGATCCACTCTTAATGAAAGAAAAAGCATATATTCACATTTGCTAATTATTTTTACTCATTTATGGTTTAAAAAGAGAGAAAAAGAAAATGAGAGAGAGAGCTTTAAACCCTATAATTTGGTCACCAATTAGTCTTTGATTTACCCTGATGTACTTTGAGAGTTTTTTTATATTAAAAAAGGCTTGCAGCTGAAAATTTACATTTAAAAAGTAATTAATGCCAATTCAGTGAAGAAATCCTCAGTTTCCTACAGATTTGAACGTCAAGCCCATTACAAGTCTATCAAGAACTGATCATCAGTAAGAGGTGTTTCACTGGTGCTCTGCTGGACCAAATGCACAGGGCACTCTGCCGCTGGGAAAGTGGTACCAACCCCTTCTCACTTTTCTACTCAACTTTATGGCTTGCACTCTTCATAACTATGTGTGTTGTTACACAGAACAGAGAATCTAACAGTTACCTGTCAAGTTCTATTTTTTCTTGTTGCAACTGGGTGCCTCTTAGGCATAGACCATCTGCGCCAACCCAAGGACCAAGACAATTAATTCAGACAGAACAAACTGCTTATCTCCTGTGGCAGCTGAATTTCCCTCATCTCCATCCTCCCTTTCCAGGCTTCCCGAGACCTCATATACATATTTATCTTACGAGTGTGCGTTTACCATCTCGTTCCTCAATTTCTTCCTGTACCCCCACAGCAAAAGCCCCACTTCATTGTAGGAGGGGGTGGTGACCAGAAGCACCTGTTTTCCGTGGAACAGTGGTCTAGCTTGCAATTATCACTCTGCTGTTATAAGAGCCTCAACTGTAAGAAAATTAACCTCAGCAGGTTTTGTGAGGTAGATAAAAGAAGATACTTGGCCATCTTTGTACTAGTGGACCACTGAGAAGTCCAACTTCTCTTTTAAACAGGCTCCTTCCGGCTTTCGTGTTGGCATAAACACAAGGAAAGGGCAATCACTGAACTTTTTCCTTGAAAAGAAAATCACTGGGGCTATAGTATCTCTTGGCGTTTCCATCATGGGCAGTGCAGATCAGTGATTTTTCAACCTCTCATCTATCACTGTTCCAACCAGATGTAAACATTCTTCTACACCACAGACTTCTCTTTACACTGATGATCCCAACTGTGGGTGGGGGGCAGAGTGAGGGGTGGGAGACACTAGTGCACACAGTATGTAATATGTTAAAAAGTAAATGCCAGATTAGTAACAGTGAGTTTTCGTGTGGTTGTTGGTAAATAGCAAAAGTCTAAAATGAATAAAATTATTTGATCATTACTTCAGATACCCCCTAGCTACTGCAGGCTTTAGTCCAATGCTCCACGGTGGAACTTTTAAGGCATGTATGCAGGTGCCATTTCCGTACATAATCTCCAATCTGCCCAACAAGGACAATCTTATTATGTCCATTGGATTGGTAGACGTCTCCTGCTCCAAGAAATCACTTGCCTACTGGCATTAGCAAGTGAGTTGCAAAGCTCATATTCAAACCAGTTCTATCAAACCATATACTTCATGGCATAGAGACTTGAAAATATATTTACTCAGTTACAAACTTTACATGTAGAATTGGAACATGTGGCCAGTAACCTCTGTATAAATCCTTTATGTTTAAAAAAATCTGAATGTTTGGGCTATGGCACATTATCTGAAGATACCAGAAATGTAAAGGATTCAGAATTATTTTGGGAATCTCCATTTGGCAGCTATTTTCTAGGTATTTCGATGGACATGAAGGTACTGAGCAGAGACAGGAACTGGCTTTGCGGGACGGGGACTGTTCCTAGTAACTGGGCAGTAGTGGTCCTGTCTGCCTAGTATTCTCTTCCCCCTCTCACAAGAATTTTCCATCTTCCTGCCCGGGTTCCCCTGCTGCTGGGCCTGTATGGGCCAGGTATAGAGACAGCAACGATGCCAGCTCTTGGGGGTTTGCAGACCTGAGATTTGAAGCACCCTCGTGATTGCTTGGTTCCCATATAGCCCTATCAACAAATTTCTTTTAAGTCCAGCAATCTCAGGATGTCGAACATGCACCATGAGCCCTGGGTGTCCACGTAACTCCATTTTACAGTCCTCTAAGCTCCACCTATGCTGACCTGTTCTATAAAAGAGACCCCTCAGTAGTCTACGCCAACTCCCCAGCCCAAGTTTGAGTTCACCTTCTCTGTATAGTGCCACGATGGGGGACCCAATGGCCCACCATCCCACCGGTCCTCTTCTCCAGAAACCAGAGCTCTTTTCTAATACTCGGGGGTGGCTGGAGCCTTGCCATGCATGAGCGGACCTCCTGGTCCCATCTGGCTCATCCATCCAACTCCGAATGTTACAGTCCTGCCTCTGTGACTGGGCCAACCCAGATTGAGCACCGCTGCAAAGTATCAGGCACTGTCTTTGGACAACTAGGCGGCTTTATTTAGATGCCCCCCCAATCTCCCATTCCCAGGCTACTCATGCCCTGAGCGTGCTCCCCCAAACAGTTAAATTCAAATTTGTCCAATTTATGACAGCTCCCACCTGCAAAGGCTCTGGTGTCCCTCCCCCGAGGTGCCTTCCCTCACTGTCACAATGATAGAGAAAGAACATGGTCACTTCTTCTTCCTTTGTCTGCCTGTCATACTTCAGAGAGTCCATTATTAATTAGAGCCAAACAAAGTAACCCTGTAAGCTAATTAGTTTCACGTGGTCACTCTAGTCGACTACAGAACGGTCCTCCAGGTTTGGGAATTATCTGACAGTATCTAAAATCTTCATGATTCATTGCCAGTGACTGCTGCCACCGCACACACCCAGCAAGTAACCCAGCCAAAAGCACTCGGGTGAGGAGGCCCAGGACCCTGTGCCCAGGGTGACAACGGAGGAAGAACTAGAGGACGCACCGTTCCCCTCCAGGACCCACAGACAGAGCGGCACCATCCGCAGCACAGACTATTTATTTTTTATTTGTGTTAGTACGTGTTTGCAATATATAATGTTACATTCCTTGTGTGGAGTTGGCAACATAACACATCTTAATTCTTTTTTTAATTCCCTTTCCCTCCCCTCTCCCCTTCATCTTTTCATCCTCTTACCATTTGAGAAAGATCTATCTCCCTACTTCCTATTATCTCTCTTTTATTTTGCTCCTCATTTATAATTTTGGTTCCTCGTATAAGAGAAATCATGTGATGTTTAAGCTTATGTGTCTGATGTATTTCACTTTACATTATGGTCTCAAGGTGTATGAATTCTCCTAAAATGACTCAGTTTTATCTCCGTGGCAGAGCAGTATTCCACTGTGTGTAAATACCACTTTTTGTGTATCCATTTGTCTGTTGATGGATATACAGGCTTTTTCTGAGATTTAGCTCTTACCGGTTGTGCTGCTCCAAACACGGGTATGCATGTATCACTGAAATATAATGTCTTTAACTCTTCCAGAAAGATACCTAGAAGGGGAATAGCCGGATCAAGTGGAATTTCTAATTTTAGTTTTTTGAGGAATCTCCATACTGATTTCCATAGTGGTCGAACTAGTTTACATTCAGACCAACAATGTAGAAGGGTTCCTTTTTCCTCTCAACCTTGTCGGCATTTGTTATTATTTGATTTCTTGATGATAATCATTCTTTCTGGGGTAGGGTGGAATCTCAGTGTTGTTTTAATTTGCATCTCTATACAGGCCAGTGATGATGAGCATGTTTCTCATGTATTTATTGACCACTTTTACTTTTTCATCTGAGAAATATCTATTCATTTCACTTGCCCATTTTGATGCTCTGGCAGGGAGGTCTACAGTACAGCTTTAACTTTAAAAATGCAAGTTGTAGAAGTGACATTATTTCTCTAGCCATTTCTTCCTCTGCTGGAATAAAAACCAGCACAGACTCACGCATCACCAAAAGTAGATTATTCAACCTCTGTAAGCCTCAAAGACAGGAGCCTGATTGCTTGGGCCGACTTACAGATACAAGGTGCACTTGATTTTAATAGCTGTCTTCCCAAGACGAAGGCTGCCTCCCACACGGCCAACCTAGTGAGTGACACTAACAGTGCTGCTAACTATGTCACTTCGTTAATTGCTCAAGCTAAATTAATCGGATATTGTAAAATTTCTCTTGTTTTTCCAAAGGCTCTTGTTGGAGCAGATTTAAAAGAATCAGGGTATCTCTTAATGAGAGCAATAACAATATGCTGTTTTATGTAGTGCCCTACCACCTACTAACTCAGAAGCTTAGTGCCCACCCAAGCAAAAGAAGTACACTACCAAGCAACTGCCTGAAAATATAATCACTACAGAGATTTAACCTGGCTCAACCAGACCTAAGCAATACTTCTCCATAAAGGGCATTTTAAAATCTGATTATATTCATAATGGCCTTGGCTCCCAAAGCTTGCTTTATTTCATTATATTATATCTCGGTACCCCAGGATAATAACACCAAAGAATCACAATTCTTCTTTTTAAAAGTCCTTTTGCTGCCTTTGCACCAGACAAAATCACATTTCTCAGAAAAAGTATTCTCCCAAATATACACCAGAAGGAAAAATCTGAAGGCAAGGGCCATCATCCAGGTTTACGGAATGCCTAACTTTGGATTTGAGAATAGGCAAAACAGGAAAACTTTCATTCACTGTGATGTGAAGGAGGACAAGCCACAAACTCCAAGCAAAATGTTATTTCTCTTCATTTAAAGTGATCTTGAAACGACATAGTCATTGCCCCCCACCATGGGAAGATGTCTTAGTTGTCTGTATATAGAATTTAAATTGTAAAGGAGCTTAGGGTAGGAGTCAAAAGACTTTGATTCAAGTTCATCTCTATTTCTTACAGCTGTGTGACACCGGCAAGTTGCTTCACTATGCTGAAAGTCAATTTCTTATGTGCAAATAGTGATAGTACTAACTTCATGCTAATGCTATTGCAAGCATTGAATGAAATTGTATCTGTAGAGCCCTTGGCTAAATTAATGAAACATAATAAGGAACCCATAAATGTTAACTCTTTTGTGTTTTATGATGATGGCATCAATATTATTATTACAAATAAGTCAAGGCAAGGTAAGAAGTTAATCCTTGACTGCTAACTCATAGGAAAAGTATTTAAGAAGGAGTAAGGTTTCACAAAACTGCACTTATCCCCAAACTCGACAAGGTGCATACAATACATATGGAAAGATTTTTAACACGTCAATCATACGTCAATTAAGTATTTTTTGAAAAAGAGACTGATGTGGTCTTCAGGGCCTAGTACCCTGGACAGTTGCCCTGGTTGGTCTTAAGAGTGTCAGGCAAATCTGCAAGTATTTTCCACCCCTAAGGTTTTGCTCAAGGTCTAAACAATTACGGTGCAGCATTTAACTACTCTGATAGTGAAGGCGAAAGGGGATAGAGGTAAGTTATTTCTACCGCAGGTCACTTTTACTATCCATTCCTATCTTCTTATGGCCCACACCAACAACAACACAATCAAGATGAGGCTTAGGTGGACACAGGGTCAAGGACCGGGAAGCCAGGTGAAAGCATTAACCTGGAGGGGCTGGGGACCTGGCACAGCAAAGGGAAGCGCTGCAGTTCCTAGGAGCGTGTGGGAGCCCACAGTGGGGAGCAGCAGCTGTGAGCCATCATCCATCAGGCTGTGGATCAGTGGTGCTATCTGTCTTGGTGGCTCAACTTTCCCCACCAATACTCTCTCATTACAGCCAATTTAGAGAAAAGAACTCCAGAAGAGAAAAAAACACAACACAGGTTTTTAAAATTCCTGATTACATTCATGTCATTAAGTATCCTGTTCTATCATTTGTGTCAATTTTAAATATAGCACTTATTATTAGTTATTAGAGCCAAGTAGTGAAAATATGGAAAAATATCACACACAGAAATATGCCAGAAAAGGCAATTACAGGGCAGCATTTAACTACTCTGATAGAGATGGCACAAAGGGCTTGAGAGTATAGAGGAGAAACAATCAAACAGCCAAAGACGTCTCTGTAAAGTGATGCCTCGGGCAGCAGCTAAATGACAGGCAGGAGACAGTAGAGAAAATGGAGGATAACTCTATGCCAGGTAGATAGGATATATACCCAAATAAAAGTCCAATAGAAGCCATTCTTCTAAGAGAAACAGAGAATTTCATTATTCAATGGCAGAAAAATAAGGCTGGAGAAATTTAAAAAAAAAAAAAATCTCCATGATGGAAGTCCTTGTGAAACAGAAGCACCATGTTGCCTTCCGAGCCACTAGAAAACAAATCAGGATGTGAGTCACAAGTGTCAATCAGAAAAGCGCAGCTTCTGCAGTGCTAACAGTCCCAAAACTTCAGTACTTGGGTACAGCAGTTTACTTCTCACTTCCACTAAACGCTCAGCACGGAGCTGCACGTACAGTGTGAGGGGAAGAGGGGAGAGGGGCATCTGCCCATCAGAATCACTCCAGTGACTCAAGCTGATGGAAGTTGCACCTCCAGAAGCCCTTCAGAGTGACATGACCAGGGCGACTAGGCTGGAGCCATCCACACCAGCTTCTTAAAGCTTCTGCCTGAAAATACGAATAATTGCTTCCACTCTTAATTCTCAGGTCAGAGCAAATCAGACAGTTACACCTAACTTCAGGATGGCAGGGAACAGGTCCCTCTACCACAGGTTGGAAGGGAAAAAATCAGACACATACAACAAACTGCACTACTGATGTCAATACCCCCTTACTCTTTCTTAGAGCTTTAACTTTCAAACGTTGGATATAGCAAACAGTTCTTGTCAAAATGCTCTCACAGAGTTACCCAAGCCTTGTGGTGCCTCCAGTGGGAGAGGGCAAGTATCGACATGCCAGTTTGATCAATGAGGAAAGTAAACAGAAAGAGATTGGATTGAGAGGAGCCTTTTTCTTCCCATTAGGTCCCCAAGTAGAATGGAACCAAACTCTCTGGCCCCTATCTCACAAACAATTCGAGGAAGATGTAAACAAAACCAACTAAGGCAAATACCTGCACAGACTAGGAATGCCCTTTTTCCCTTGGTCCTCAACAATGATGTGGATAACCGGTGCTGGTATCCTGTCACCCAGCCTTTACTTGGGTGACACAGCATCCCTGCCTCTAAAACCAGCTAATGAGACGAAGTTCTGCAGTGCCACTGGGCAAGTTCTGAGTCCTCCAGGAACGAAAGCAGTTAGAAAAGTCGGTACTTGGTATGTTCTGAACTCCGAATACAGTTCACTGGGGTTTTCCTGTCGGCCAACAGTTGCAAAGTTTGAATGGAAGTATTTACAAGAGTAACAAAATCACGCCAGTATGATTCCCTAGAATAGCACTTTGCTAGTGAGTGTCATCAGCTAACTAATCTAATTAATTGGAGAACTGAAATATTTTCTAGATCATTCAAGGAAACTCACAGAACATCAATTTTAATAAATTGGCTTGGCTAGTCAGGGCTTATAGGGTGACTAGAATCAATGCAGATAACAGACCTCATGCTTCACAAGTTGGTGATTACCAAAGCACTTTCTGAATCCCTTTACACTTTTTTGACCATGAACCCTCTTTGAGGGGAAGAAGGCTCAAATATCATAAAGAATAAATGTGCAATAGTTGAATGCAGAATACCATATCATAGAGTAGGCCACTTTCTTTCAAGCACCAACCAAAATTCACCCTCATTATTCTAAAATGATTACTCCAACTACTAAAATTCAGTTGCAGTGATAGCTAACTTAAAATTTAAAGAAATAGGTAACCCAAAATGTTGTGTGGTGGGTAAGTAAATAAACTCTCACAATATGAGTAGGCATTTGAAATGTGAAAAAAGCAAATGAATGCTCTAAAATGGTTTTCCCAGAAATAAATTAGCCTTGGCAAATGCCATAATCTCTCCATGCCCATTTTCCTTTTCACAAAGATTTCAGATGGTAAATCCAAGTAAACCCAGCAATTCTTCCTAAATAAAACAGAAATCCAGAAGCTTAGCCTAGACCCGAGCACTTTTACTGAGGTTTTCATATGTACCACTGGTCCTGAACTCAGGGTATGACTCAGAAGGAAAAAAAGCAAGCAAGCAAGCAAGCAAGCAAGCAAGCAAGCAAGAAAGAAAGAAAGAAAGAAAGAAAGAAAGAAAGAAAGAAAGAAAGAAAGAAAGAAAGAAATCATGTGCTCTGCCAGTGGCCTACACCCTGAAATCTCATGGGTAACTTGGAGCAGTCTTCATTTCCTGCTTTCTTCTCAAGGTGATTTAGCCTTAGCTATTTCTAAAGGCTTGAGAACAGAGATAAAGATTATCTCTCTTCCTGCCCATTTCTCCATCAGTTCTGAGCTATATATCTAGGGTCCAAGACACATGTGTCCTCGTCCTGGATATTGAATTCTGTGCTCACCTTATATATCACTCACTTGCTGCATTTCCTCACCATTTTTTCTGTCTTTCCCCCACCCAGCAATCCCCCCTACACTCCTTTGGAGGGAAGCCGCCAGGCCATTTTAGAATAGGAAGATGAAAATGAATCCTACTTGACTACAGAGGCTACTCTCTTTGGAATATTTAAATGAGATAAATGGTGCAGACCTGAGCACCAGTTCCCTGACATATTGGAGTGCAGAGACTCACGTAGAGCTGTCACTCAGAAGAAAGACTTCCAAGCTGCCATTCTGCCTTCCTGCTGTCCTGCCACTCGGGCACCCTGCCGTGAATGTGTGTTTGCTACAGTAGGTTAGAAGGCACGCTCAGCTATACTGCCTGCGGCCAAAATCACCTGAGAGCCAGGTATTCCCTTAGAATAGACTCACACACACTAACCCAAAGGTGGAGGTGAGGAATCAAAACTGCAGCAGTGGCTTCCACTAAACGGATATGGTTTTATATTCGTGGCAAATACTCCCCATAGCCAGTGAGGCTGCGCAGGAGTGCGTGATCCTTCCAAATTGGACTATTGTATTCAAGCTGTCATTTTTCATTTTTAAAACCAGGATCCCTTCAGGTAATCAGTAACCTTGAAAAGAACTGAACTCCACAGCACGGGTCAGCCAAAAGTCCTCTGAGAGCCTGGAAAGTTGCTGAAAAAATATAAACATCAGTGCCCGAACTGCCCCTCTGCCTTCTCCTGCATCCCTCGCTATCTCCTTCTATCTTTGCCTTGAATGTTTCTCAAAGTTTAGACAGGTTTAGGTTATCACTCAAACACTATGACTCAAACTCGGAGAAATTGTTCCTGTAATGGAGTTCTCAATTTATTGGTCAATTTCACCTTGATTTTGTGTCACCGTTGGCTTTGCTAGCCCTTCAGCTTGTATTACATGCTCTAAAAATGTGAAACATTTTCAAATATTTTAAATATCACAGATAATTTTATTCAGCTCATAATCTCCTTCTGGAAAGATAAATAAAAATAAATTTTTAAAAAAGAGACATTGTTCTCAGTGTTTGTCTTTTTATAAGTAGCTAAAATCTGCCACCTTCTGGAATTTCTGGAATGGCTAAGACAAACTACCCTGCTTTTTTAAACCAGACGTGCACATATTCTTTTGCTATGCAGTGACACTGCCATCTTGTGGGAATTTCCTAGACTATTAATTCAGCAGAAATACATGACACAATGGTTTTTTAGCGGGGAGCAAATACGCTTTGGGAGTATTTTACTCTAATTAACACTATCAAAAAAAAGTTTATATACTGTGTATTAAGAATTAATTGTAAAAGTCAGAATTTATAAAATAAATTTGCAACACAACAATAAGAGGATATTTATGCTCAAATTGATATAGCCTCATAAAATATGCATTTGTACTTACAAAGGCAATAAAAATTGAATGATACCCACACTAGCACCATATCACCTTCGTTCTCTTTCTAAAAGAAGATGTAGACATTGAGCCGTTTCTCAGTCTTTTTATCTCCTTTGTCTGAAGAATAGATTAAATCATATTGGTTGTCTGATACTCAGCCCTGATGGTGAAATGAAAATAAGATCAATACTTTTGCACTTTTAACAATTTCTGGGCTCTGCACTTTAGCCCGTCCTGGAATTTCTTCCATGGCTGAGGAGAATCCACTTTAAAGAGCACAGAATACTAGCCATGTCTGACTTAGTGGACATTGCCCATCTCATCTCCAGGAAGCCAGCTGCTGGGAGGGCTGAATAGAAAGCAGATAGCCCCTTCTTGTAGTGTTTCTACAATGTAATGTTATTGCTACCTCCTCTTATATGTTTGAAATCTCCCCAGAGTCCTCTGCTGAGAAGATGAAGGGGTTGGGGGGCATTTTCCCCACCGTGTCAGAAACGATCACTGCAGTTGTGGGCTCGAGGTTGCTGGGCTGTCAGGAATTTGACAAACTATCTCAGCTGCTGTAAATCTGCTTTGCACTTGAAACACAGTAAAGTGTACACTGTATATAAGGAGTCTGGCACCAGATTTCATTTCAGAAGATCAAAATCAGTTTAAAAATTTTACTGATCAAGAGAAATGAGAAAGAAGCACATCATCCATCTCCTACTTCATTTCTTCTTTCTCATTCATTCAAGGCGACCACACTGCCCCATCTTTGCACACACTGCAACCCTGAGTGACTAACGACAGGTTTTGTTCCTTACCTTGCTCCTGTGACACCGGCGTGGAGGCACTGACTGACTCACCTTGGTAGGTGTACAGGTAGCCTCAGTAACAGAGAGGTGGCCACAGAGAAAGAAGCCTTTTGTTTGGGGCTGTCTCATCTTTCCCTGTTTAACTTGTGTTTATTTCAGGGACAGAAGGTTAGGGTTGAACATAGAAAGTAAGGTGATCAGACAAAGAAACTGCATCTGAAACTCTACTCCAAGCTCACAGTATTTTAAAATTTGGACATACAGGCAGCAGAGGCTTGGTCTGGCTCAATTCCCAAGCCATTTGGGAACCAAAGCAAAGGATTTCAGTAACGCCTCTGGCCAGGATATTATTAGCAAGGCCCTCTCCAGGCAGCTATTGATCACAAAGGAATGACAACCAAGTATTAGATCCCCTCTCTGCCTTCTTTCTCGCCTCTGCAGGTGAGCTGCCTACAGCCATACCCAGGTCCGATTTCAAGGGGGATTAAAGTACCAGCAGATGGAGATGGGCCAGTGTGGCAGGAGCACTGTGCCTGAACCAGCACTCCCAGGGCTCAGGAACCTGTTCACCATACACAGATGTGGTTTAAGTTTTCCACTTATACCTAGTATCCTCCTTGACATGGCTCTAGCTTTCCAATCTTGGGGTTATAAACAGCCTCTTCACAAATCTCCCATCTTATCATTTCCAAAGTAAAAATGAAGCAGGGATTGGAAAGATTACTTCAGTTTAGGTAAGTTTCGGAGCTACTTTTCAGCAACTGGGTAACAACCTAGCTGTTGTAACAGACACCAGGAACTCAGGCTGAAGGCGTGTGTTCTAAAGAGAGGATGTAGCAACACCAGGCAAGAGGAGTCGCTGTGAGTTTAGAAAGTGAGTTTGCTAGAAAGTAAATATCATGGTGAGGGAATGTCCTTTCTTATGTATTACAGTATGATGCTTTATCTATAGTTTCATTGTATGTGATTTCAGTTACCTATGGTCACCTGTGGTCCAGAAAATGTTAAGTGGAAAATTACAAAAATAAATCATAAGTCTTAAATTGTTTTCTATGATGAAATCGCTCTTTGTCCTTCCTGAGAGGTTATATGTCACTCAGTCCAGTGTAACAAGGTTGCCTTTGCTACCCATCTGCTAGTCACTGAGTCACTATCTGGGTTATAGGGTTGGCTGGTGCAGTGTCAGGACATTTGTGTTCATGTAATTCTCAAGCAGTGGACTAACATCATGTCACGGGCCCGTATCATTCACCTCACTTTATCTCATCATATGGGCATCGTAGCATTTCACATTATCACTAGAAGGGTGAGTACAACACAATATATTTTGAAAGAAAAACCACATTCACATAACATTTATTACAGATAATTGTTATAACTGTTGCATTCTATCATTAGGTATTGTTAATCTTTTACTGTGCTTAGTTTGCAAATTAAATCTTAGAGTAGGTATGTACATATAGGGAAAAACCAGTATATAGCCAAAACAAAATTCATGGTTTCAGGCATCTGTAGGGTGCCTTGAACTTATCTCCCATGAGTAAAGGTAAATACATATTCCCTAATAATTCTTCCACATCAGACTCTGTGCTAAACACTAAGGATTGAAAATATTTCCTGGATTCAAAGGGCTATGAGGCAATACGGAGAAACAACACGTACATAGCCAACAGTGGAATGCCTTGGTAGCTCAAAAGAACAAAGGGCAGAAATGAGAGGAAAGAGTGATTCATTTTTCCGGGAATCATCAGAGAAAATCCACACAGGACAGGACACCAGTAGGGTCTTGAATAACAAAAAGAGGGACAAGGGAAAGAAGATGATAACAACCCAGGAAATGTCCTGAGTAAAAGCTAAAGGCCAAAATCTACATGTATGTCCAGGGCTATGAGGCAGATAACCCCCTGAGTGGATGGGGGGAGGGGTTGGAGAAGTTGGGATGTGTCAGCCCCCACACCCCACATCCACTCAGGGGCTCACATGCCTCTGCCTCAGTTGGAAATACTATGTCTGACCAAGAAGTACAGCAATAGGGAGCTGACAGAACTCTTTAACCAAGGAAGTATTTTAGGCATTACCTCTGGCAGTCATAATGAGAAAGGATTGGAGTGAAGATGAAATAGGCTGGGGACAGGAAGTTCAGGTGAGAGACTACTTCAAAGGTCTAGGTGAAGGATAACGGGGTCTTTCGCTGTTGAAAAGAGAATTTAAAATGGAGAATAAGAGAAATTCAAAAGAAAAAGCTGAAGTGAAATTGATTTGAGACAAAGGTTAAGGACAAGATGATTTAAATATAGGATTACCAGCACATAAACCAAAGAAAAGTAGCTAGGAAAGAAAAACCTTGCAGATGCAAGAATGAATGGAGATAATTGCTAGAATACAAGACTGTGAATACAGTCTTAGAAAGGCAGGAGTTCAAGACAAGGAGCTCTCTCTAGAGCCCAAATTAGATGCTATTTTGAGATACGCCTACTGTCTTCTAGGACGACACTGGTGCAGAGAGTTTTAAAGACTTGGGTCAGCTGGCTCATTCCAGGGTTGCTCTCGAGCCCACACTAAGGATCTCTCTTTCCTCCTGATATTACCACTAGCCACTACCTGCTACTTCTCTAGAGGCCACCAATGGTGAACCTCTGTAGTAAAAAAAACAAGCAGAGACTTCCAAAAGTGTTACTACCACTGCAGGTCTCGAAGCCGAATTTTACTAATAAATCCACCCCAAACAGCTGTCTGCAAAGAACAGCCTGCCTGGCAGACATGGAAAAAGCTTTCATGGCATTAGATGCTCTCACAAGAACACTAGAAAGTCACTATAATGCCATTGCTATTTTAGGATTGAGAAAAACTGATGCTTTGGATTAAGAAACTTGTCTTTTAACCATCTGAATCCAGGCCCCACACTTGGAACCCTTTCAAACAACACATATTCTCTGAACATCTATTATGTGCCAGCTATAGTTCCAAATATAGGAATTGAGAAACGATCAGGTAGACAGATTCCTTACCCTCCCAGAGGCCACATTCTGGGTGGAGTGGATGGACCACATACCCATAACCAGGCATATATAGACATGATCACCTCCAATAATAAGGTTTTTTCCCCATCACCTTGTTGTATAGTTTTTGAATTCTTTACAATGCTGAGCTGCACAAATTCAGGATCACAACACAAAACTCTGATTGTTAAGAAGGCGGCACACCCACGCAGCAGGTCTGTCTGCTATGTTTGTGCTGCACCTTCCCACCAAGCACTTGAAATGTGTTAAATAATCATTGCCATTCCACTGCAAGTGCATTTCTCTTTTATTTTAATCCTATTATAGAATTTTTTGATGGCAACCTGCTGTTAGAGTACATCTAACTATGTTAAAGCTCCCCAGGCCCTGAGCATGAAAGAACTTCTTCAGAACACACGCTAGGACAGGTCTACCTTGTTAGCATGGAAATGAAAATAAAAAGCACTGCTCTGGGGCAAGGAGGAGGAGGACGGGTGCTCTAATACCAATGCGTAGGAGGTGATCTCTCCTTGATGTCTCCTTCATGGCTTGGGAAGGATTCTTTTCTGTATTCTCTCCAGTTTCTGGTGCTTGGTGCTTGGTGCTTAAGCAGTGAGGACCAGGAAGATAATGTGCACTCCTTTAGCTAATGGTCATCTCTGCTGTTCTTCTGCTCCAGTTGCTTTTTGATGCAAAAGAGTCAGTGGTCAGTGGTTAGTGGCCAGTGGAGCTGCTGGTTTACTCCTGAACTTTGGTGATGCTTAATTTAAAAAGTAGAAGTCTCTCTCTCCCCCTCTCTCTCAGTACAAATAAAAGTTTTCTAGAAAATACTGAGTTCATTCTCCTTAAACAAATTTACATTTGAATTGCCAAAGGAATTTGTATATTTGTATTTTAATGAATTATTTCATGCTAGAAGATGGCAACACACAAGTAATATTACATTAACAATAAAAATTAGAAAATAGCTGTGGTGCTTTACCCTCCGAAGCCTCAGATTGTATGCCCAGGAGACTATATAATGGGTGCTATAAATAAAGTTAACAATTGGATTCAATTAGATAAAAAAATGCTTGTTCTTGTTTGTGGTAGCAATGGTGAAGGATAGGTGACAATCATCAGCCATGTCTCATGTGCTCTGAAAGGCCAATTCCTAAGAAACTTGTACCCACAAAGCAGGTCTCCTGTAAGGATGACACTTTTTTAAAAATCTTTTTGACCCATGGTACAATGTTATGCCTCAAATATGTTCAGGTGGCAATAAGAAAACCGGTAATTAATGACCTTCCAATGTTGCTTATGGGTTCTTTTCATGCGAGCACCAAAAAATTGCACCAAGAAGAAGAAAGCAGGTTATCTCAAAGAGAGTTTTGCCAAATCATTTCCAGATGAGATGGAGGGAGGGAGGGACGAGGAGAGCAGCAAATTCTTTACTGAGATGGGAGCATGATATACAGTTTACCCTCTTCAGTGTCAGTGTAGAAAACCATACTGAGTGATATGGACTCAAGGGTGATATTTAAAGTATAGTACTTAAGAGCTAACTGAGTGTGAGATCATCAGAATGGACGCTGGCTATTCTGGTGCATTTGTCAAGAACACGAGCCTGCCGCAACCCCCATGCGGCTGTCCTACAGACAAAAGCATCAAGCATTTCATAACAAGGTCTTTATTAAGTACATTCCGTGGAGGTCGGCAATCCCTGGCTAAGTGTTGGTGATTCACAGACTCAGAATCTGGCCCCTATCCTCCAGGGGCTCAGTCAGAGTCTACTGAAGAATATAAAACATAATACAGAATAGAAAACATCAAATCCCCTAAGAGGGCAGGCACAAAGAGTTGTATCAGTAAAAAGGAGAGAAAATTTTTTACAGCTGGAGGAAACAGTTAACTGTTATGGGGGAAGATTTTTAACAGGGCTTGAAGGGTAAATAGTATTTATTCATGAACAGTCAAGGAAAGGAGCATGCCAAGAGGGAGAACATTGGTGGCAACGTGAAAGTAGGAAAGTAGGGGCAGATTCAGAGACTACTTCATTATGTCTGTGTCATAGGACTCGTGAACCCTGGCGGTAAGAGACACACTGAAGGAATAGACTGGGGTCAGATCATAACAAGCCCCGAATGCCAGAGGAAAGAATTTGAACCTGATTCTGCAGCACTTGGAACACAGTCAAAAATTATTTCAGCAGGAGAGTAGCACGAACAGAGCTTCGTCATCAATCAACTCCACAGTATTTTAACCTTAACAGGTAATGTGGCAGCAAGCTGGCCCCAGAATGCCGAACTCAGCTGCATGAGGTCAGGCACAGAACTGTATGCACTTCCTGCAGCTCGACCAGGAGCAATAACTGCTTACTCAGGCTGTCAGCCACCCGCTCACTTGAAGCACCTTCCACGCAGGGACAGTGATGAATGCTTCTCCTACTTAGTACTTAGCAGCAGGATTTTGCTCTGCCCACAGCTATCATCCAGCACCAGGACAAAGGAAAAGTTTAAGAGGATCCGAGAGAGTGGTGTGGGAGCACGGACACTCCCATTTTTACTGTGTATATCTACAAGCCCTGCTGACTTGGCTGGCCAATGTTGATTTTTCTGCATGAGATAGAAAAGGAGAACTGTTGATTTTATGTTTCATAGCTGATCGATGGGGTCAGAGTGAGGCCTTTGAGACATGATGAGTGGGAGGGACTGTGATGCTTTTGATGGCCTCGTTCATGTTACATCTTCTTCTAGGAAAGAGGAAGGTCAAGGCAAATCCCTCTTTCAGACTCGCGTGGCTCAGGCAATGTCAGCCTTGGGCCGAAGAGGCGATGACGGGGGTGTCTCCAGCCAAGCTGAGCAAGGAGAGGTGACATTTAAGGGCTTTTGAAGAAATGCTGTGCTTTTGGCTGAGGGACCCCAAACTGCACCTGCATTTCTGCAGGCTCTTCACTTGCTTTTTATATCCTCACAGACCTTAACTGGAATTGCTGAAAGGTAGAAAATCTGCACACCTTTTACTTCAGTGTTCAGAAAGACACCAAGAGCAAGGAAGAATCTGGCAAAAACTCAGGAGACCTGGCTCTCCAGGAACAAGGTACATGAACAACATCCTTAAGCATGGTGACTTTGGCCAAGCCGCATAATCTTTATACCACCACAAACAATACCTACCAATCATTAAACCTCTTCCATACTAATACTTTACTTATAGTCTTTGCATTAATCTTTGCTAAAACCTGTAAGTGATGATTGCCCTTATTTTACAGAAGAAATTGAAGTTCTAGCAGATTAAGGAGCCTGCCCAAGGTCATCTAGAAATAAGCAACAGGACAGATTTGAGCTTAAAATCTCATGCTCTTAACAACTTACTGTGCTGTCTCCTTTACCTACTTTACTTTGCTCACCTGTGTTATGGGGATGATCACTGTAAAAATTGAAACCAAACCACAAGTATGGTAGAATGACCATATATACCATAAAGGGCTGAACAAAGAGAAAACATCACTGCTATGAAGTCCTTTGTGCCTTTCTCTGGTTAGGAATATGGAAGGTTTATATGTGAATATATATATTGGGAAAGTAGAGAAACAGGAGGGCTACCCTGGGATACACAGAAAACATTTCACTACGAAAGGAGGTTAAATGGCCTCCTGAGCAAAAGCCAAAGGAAAGAGACGTGTGCAGATGCATCTGCTCAATTGGACAGAGAAGGAGACGTGGTCTCTGACACAGCAACCCTCTCCTCTCCTCAGACCATTTCAGCTCTTTTCTATTGTTCTGCTCTCACATGGTTTGCATGTAAAAGCAGCAGTGTGGACATCATTAAAAGTGTCGTGACAGGAAGCTGAAATGAGACGCTGATTGTGCCATTAAGCAACAGATTTCATAAACAATTGCAGTTCATTCTGCCCGCAGCCGAACATCAGTGCCTGAGGAGCTCTGCTGAAAATAATTTCTCGGCGAGCATTCTGCTTCAAGTTTCAGATTCCAGAGAGCTCCACCAAGTTGCAAAGAAATAGACTGGCAAACGGTCCACTACAGGAACTTGAGGGTTAATGAGCATCCCCCGCATATCACACCCCCAGACGGCCTCAGAGGGCCCCATCGCTGTTCAACCACTATGGCTACAAAGCCACCGGTGCAGCCAACCAGAGCTACAGCCTCCCGAGAAATGACAGATTTAAAGGAAGAAATACTGTGCACTTGCTGGAGGCGAGTTATTTTAATATAATGCCGAGATGACAGCTCTCCACATTTAATCATCAGACTCCTGATTTTCTGCTACGACATTAGAATTCCTCACAATTGGAGGAAAATGTTTCTTTTCCATCCATGCCTGACAGTTGCATGTTTGCAAAAATGTCTGTAAACTTCTCCAATTATTTTTAATAAAATGTAAATGACTGTCTACATAAGTCCCCTCTTTTCCAACAGCCTACACACACCACAAAGGGAAGCAGTTGTCCATGTTTTCAGACAAGGCCCCTGAGGCTCTGTCATTTTCCTCGTGGCACTACCTTGTCCCACAGAAGACTCACCTCTCTGTCACTGCATCATGACCATTTTCTTTTTAGTAGTGTCTGTGATCAGTGGCTGTCAGAGAGGCCGTGCATTTGATAATCTGTGCCTAAGCGGGCCGAAGCAGCCTGGCTGGCTCCCAATCAAAAGCTTAGCTACATCTCAAGGTTGGCAGCCATTAAAATGGACATTTGCATAATTCTCTAGTTTCCTAGCTCATACAAGGTCCCTTAAGGTAGGTCTGTACTATTCTCACACTCATTTGTCTTTAACAGATGAGAAACTGAAGGCGAGACATGTTATATCTTAATTTAAGATACATAGTACAATGGACCACCGCCAGCAACCACAACCAGCACACGAGCTGCTCCATTCATTTCTTCTTTGGGAAAACTTTCAATAGAGGTCTACTGCCTTGAGCCCCTGAGAATGCAAAAATAAATAAAACTTGATTTGAGCCTTTCTGGAGAGGAGTTAGCAAATTAATGAAACTGACAGACAAGTATTTATTTAAATAATGTGAGCACAATGTGAAAGGTGACACAAGCCAGGTAAGCTCCAAGTGCCACAGAAACATTCCATGCCTTTGCCTGCCCATGGGGTTGGGGAGGGACTCACAGAGGTGACAACTGTGGATGACTGGGAAGGGAAGGGCAGGGGGCCTCTGCCTGAAGACAGAGCTGCACAAGCAAAGGCAGAAGACATTAAAAAAAAAAAAAAGCATGGAGTGTTTGAAGAGCAGGACTTCCAGGAGAAAAAATGGACAAAGGCCTCTGAGTCGAGGACGTATCCAGAAAATAAGATGTAACAGAAGATTATGGACACTCTAAGGCCTGCTACCCAGTATGCTGGATAAATTTTTATATGTGAATGAACATTCACCTTCTGCCCTCGAGAAAGGGCAACTCAGAATGTCTTGGCACAGCATCAGCTCACTGTGTTCTCACTCTCCACTGGGATAAACCAACTGAAGTGTCTTTCAAAGGACAAAGCAGTCCCTAGATTAAAGAAACTGCTTCTGGCACCTTGGTTAAGAGCAGAGAACCTTGCTTTCCTGAAAGGAAACTAGAGAAACTGCCTGTTCTTGGACTCCTGTTAAATAATTTCTTGCCTGCCCATTAGTGCTCAGCCCACCTTCATTCACAGCCTTCTCTATTGGGCTTTGCCTAGCTGCACCTTGTTAGCTGGAGTGTGGGTCTCTCAGGGAGAACCAGACCATCATTAATAGTCCTGCCCTGTCAGTTGAAAGAGAAGAGTTGATATGCACTCTCCTGGTAAAATGATGAATCACAGCCATAGTGCCAGTGCGGGTGTGCCTGAGAGCTGCCACCTCCTTCCAATCTCATTTTCACCTACTTCTGTAGTGCAAAGCTGGAACTTGAGAAGTAGTACTCTTGGTCACAGAAGGCATTTTGCAGATCTGGGTTAGCTCCCGGATTGTATTCTGAGTAAATAATTAGAGCTTCCCTCCAGCAGTCCATACTCCCAAAGCTCCACTCTCAGAGACAACACAGGGGGGAGGCTGGAGTCCTACCGAGGAGGTCTCTGGAGATAAGTAACACTGGCTGTGTTTGACATTGGGCACCTTGCCCAGCACCACGGACAGCGCTAAAGGGATAATTCCTGGATGCAGCCCTCTCAGGATGCCTGGACAAGCTGCTGCTTTGTAAAGATGAAGAAGTATTGTTCCCAGCGAGGCAGGCACCTGGTTCTTAGTAGAGTGGGAGATGTAGTTCACAGCCATTAGCACCTGCACTATCTTTGCAATGTCACTTCCTTCACTTTTAATGTGTGAAACTGAGATATGAACGAAAATAAGAAGAGCTCAAACTCTTCTATAAGCTATACACTTCAAAGGGAAGAAAAAAACTTGAGGTGACTATTTATTCTATTACTGCTCAGTATAACCACTAGCATACCACCTCACCACAGGTCCCAAATGAAAAATTCTGAGGGCTATTGAATACACTACAAGTTTTCAGAGCAGATCCAGAGCCATGGAAAGTTACTTAGCACAGTTGTCTCCATAATTATGACACATTAGAGAAACATGTGGCAGTCCAAGGCCATCAGCCTCGCACTTGCCTGGGTGGTGGGACAGCCAGGGGTGAGGATTCTGCACCACGGACCATGAACAGCAGCAGGGAGACAGGTGCCTGACAATCACATCTCCAGCCAGGCTTTGTAGCTTAATCCTACTTGGTTTAAAGGATTTGTTTCCTGAATTGGAGGGTCTCAGATAAAAAGGGGATAGAAACACTGCTCCGGTGCTGCCTTTGAACTAGCCTGGCGTGCCCATCAAATATGCCTATCAAATGTGCCCCCCATCATGCACACTTCTGAAGTGCAGGGTGCATATATCATCCAGGGGCCTAGCCTGGAAGGAGTTAAATTTCTCTTCTACCATCTCTACTGCCTCCTACCACCGTGCCCACTCCCTACTCCCTGGTATTGTGATCCAATTCAGCAAAGCTCCAAGAAATAAAAAAAGATTTAAGGTATTTCAACAAACATATTTTTGCTTAGCTCTTCATTAAGCTACACATATGTGACTAACCCATGCTTCCTAATTTACTCAGTGAAGGGCATGGCATGGAATAACAGCACAAGGTTAACATAAATTCCAAGCTAACTATATGCTAGGATGACACTAAATACATAACTTGTCATTGCTTTTTCATGCTTCATAACAACCCCATGAAATAACTGATTACTACCTCATTTTGCAGATAATGAGGTAGGAAGGGGACATGATTAAGCAGACGTTTACTGCAGAACTATATGTACTATTATAACAAGACAAAAATAATAATACAATAATTATATGATCCATGGTAGTAGTCATAGTAAGACTGGAAACTTCCTTCTGAAGTAGCAGCAAGAACTGAAATTTCTGAGTCAGACAGATTTGGGCTAAAATCTCAACCCCTTTACTTACTAGTTGTAAAATTTTATGTCATTTTCTTAATGCATCTGGCCTTTAAAATTGTACCTAAAGTTGATTTTTGTAAGAATTGAATTTGGATATGGCTCAGTGTGAAGACCCTGGACTCAGTCCGAATATCATAAAAAGTGGAATACAAAAAACCATATGATGGAGTGAGCATAAAGCAGACCCTTAACATATGCATCCACCCCTCCCCTCGCTGCTCACACACCTCAGTTACAGGGATCACAGACCACTGTACTATCTGTTGAGCTCCTTGTGGCAACTTGGTGTCACTTCCTGGTTGTTTTATATCTCATTACAAAGACGTCTAAATGAAAGTAGTGGGCAACATGGCTGATATCCTCCCTAACCAGAAAGGACATCAAATAAGCACATAAATCACCAAAATGCCAAGAACGATTATCTGAGCAAAAATAAAAAGTTATAGAGCGAAGTCTTAATTAACTGGAACCCCCAACAAGAAAATCAACTAGAATTTCTTCTCTCTCAACCTAAAAATTATGAAATAAGAACAACAAAACAGTCTTAGAACGAGCTACCTTTTAAGTACTGAGCTCCCTGTCACTGGATATATTCAAGCGATAGTTGAACAACTAACCATGAGAGATGTCGTAGTGCATGGGCCAAAGACACAGTGAGATCAGTGATTGTCAAACCACTTTCAGCAGCAGAATGTTAAAGAGGCAACAGCAGAGATTTTCAGGGTGAAGAGTTGAGAAATTTAGAATCCTCCATGAGGCTCTAAGGAATGAAGTCTTAGGTTTCCATGAGATTCTTTACATAAAGTAGTTTAGATAGTCTCTAAAATCCTACAATCCATAACTCTAATTCCATCAGGAATTAAGGCAGTAAGAAAAATCAACATGTACATAATCTCTTCTAGTATGAGAAGTCTTCCTGTGGGTATGAATTACCCTACAAAGTCTGGTACAGTGTGAGTTTGGACCAACACACAGTACACTGTGACTCATGGTGAATACACTTAGTAGCCTAAATAAGGTGATCCTGAGATGATTCCACCACAACCAGAGTGATATTACGGAGACAAGGGAGATGGATGCTGGGAGCTGTAGGAAGAAGTTGGGGATGGGACACAAGCAGTAGTAGCATTCTAGAATTTCTACCCAAAAGGAAAGGTACGTTTTCCAAGAGCTACTCATTAAGATCAAGAAAATACAGCCTTTACATTCTCTACCAATCTTGATTAGGGAAGCAAACCAGAAAAAGATTTTGAAAGGCAGAATGTAGAAGTCAGTTTTTGGCAATAAACATCAGCAAATAGGATTTTGCAATATGTCCTCCACAAGGAAAGTGATGACCCAAGGCCTAGCATTACTCATAAATCTGTTCAATAATAAATCTGGCCAGCAAAGTGGCAAGAATTATAGCAAGACCGTTCATGGAAACTCCTACTTGAGATAAAGATGTTGCACAACTACCAAAAGGTAAACTGAAATGTTTCTGTGGTTCATAAATAGGCCTTTATTTATGTAGGGGACATCTTCTTCCTCTACATAGTCAGGCCTTGGAAAATTTAATATCAGAGAATGTAGTGGCGGTGGGGGCTACACACATACACATGTAAGTATCACAGAACTACTGGAAAACCAAATGTTATGGTTGTGCCTAAATGTCCCCCCAAAGCCTTGTGCAGTCATAGGTGGGGCTTTTTCAGAGGTGGATGAATCTAGACTGTGTGATGCTGGGATTAAGGGCGTGTGATTACTAAATCAATCCACTGATTGGTTTGGCACCGCCCTAATCCTGGCAGCCTGGATAAGATATAAGGCACAGAAAGAAGCTGCTTAAATCTTTTGCTTACCTTGCTGCTTTCTGCCTGTCTGCCGTGCCACCCTGCCTTGGAGCCAGTTGACCGTAGACTGAAACTTGTACAAACTGTGAGCTAAATAAACCTTTTCTCCCTTAACTTTGGGTGTCAGGTATTTTGTCTCAGCAATGAGAGAAAAGTAACTAAGATACCAAAGAAACAGATAAGCAGATAAATGTGACATGAAGTTTCAATAATTATTCTCAAAATTCAAAGGCAGATTGGATTTCCAAGGGAGCTACGGCCACCCAACTCAGTCCTGAACTACATGAGCTCTGCCATCCATGATCTGTGACAGCAAAATAGATTCAGCTCCAAACAAAAGCTCCATATACACACATCTGATTAGTGGCACTTCATCAAGTACCAGCCCCAGCTGTAGAAAAGCCTAGGAAATGTGACTGTTAGGACAATCACTTCTTCTTTAGGAAAAGAATTCAGTTCCACTAGGGCAGGGCTTCCCAGATCCTGGACCGTGGTCAGGCACCAGTTCACAGCCTGTTAGGAACTGGGCCACACAGCAGGAGGTGAGTGGCAGGCAAGACAGAGAAGTTTCATTCATATTTACAGCCGCTTTCCATCGCTAGTATTACCATCTGAGCTCCACTCCCTGTCAGGTCAGCAGAGGCATTAGATTTTCATAGGAGCTTGGACCCTGCTGTGAACTATGCCCACGAAGAATCTAGTTTGCATGCTCCTTGTGAGAACCTAATCCTAAAACCATGTACCACTCCCCAAAACCCCCACCCCACTACACACCCCACCCCTCCACACCCTGTGGAGGACATGTCTCCAGGAAACTGGTCCCTTTTCCCAAAAGACTGGAGACTGCTGTTGGGGGGTGGGTGGAACAGGTGTAGAATAGGTTAATCCGTGGTGTCCTCAGCTGAAATGAAGTAAAAAATAAAACAAAGCAGATCTGCACAGGACTGAAAAAAACTGCAATTCTCTTAGCCATATTTGGTTTAAGGGTTCTACATGTCAGTTGTGAAAGACTATTGAAATGAATACAAAGTCACTATAGATTACATCTAGTTTGCTATATTATGTATACTTGCTCAAATTTTGTTAATAAACTAAAGGTCTTTCTCTAAATGTAGGTCTATGAATTCTCCCCTGGTGTTTTTGCTGCCACATAAGATCCTGCTCCAGCATGACCTTTCCAATGGAGGAATGGAGGAATGGTGTTTGTAATGATAACACGTTTGGAGTCAGAAAGCCCACTTCTGAGTCCTGGCTTCAGCATTTATATAACCTAAGGACAATGTGTTATTAAACCTTTTGAAATTTCTCTATCCTCTTTAATAAAAATGAAGATGTTTCAGCCCATCTTTCCAAGTCATTGCAATAGTTAAGATTTTGCAAATAGTCTTAGGACAGTCAGGCATAAAGCAAGTTCCAAATAAATGTTTGCTGTTTTCCTCCATTCTTATTTTTATCAACTAACCAAAAGATTCTTGATGGTGGTACAAAAGTTCTAGAACCCCAAGTGAACCAACCTAGTAATCACCATCCCTTATATAGTGATACAGGAAGTAAACCTCTCTCTGATTGCATGTGTCTGTAAATGTAAAATAATCTCATCATCCACAGCAAACATGTTAAGATAGTTTAAGATTTTTATGCAACAAAATGATTTCAGCTAACTATTTTCTGCTATTTATTAAAATGGTCCCATTAAAATTTAGCAAGAATTCCAACAAGAGCATGGATCCTCAGAGAAGCAGATGGTAGGACACAGCAGGAGTGCAAGAGGTTGACTTGAGGAAGTGCCCCTGAGCGAGGAAAGAACAAAGCAGGTCAGAGCAAGGAAAGCCTTCAGCCCATGATGCAGACCATCACTGCCCAAGAGGGGAAAGGGATGAAGAAACTCCCAAGTCAGGATGTCTTGTTAGAGGGACACTTCCTGCTTAAGGGTGACCTACCTCAGACAGAATCAGACTTGGTATTCCTCTTGCTTGGGAGGGCCACCCAGTCAGACCAGGCCTTACTTTTCCAAACTGAGGTGGATCCTGATGGCACTAATAATGGAAGCTGGTCAGTTAACTGAACCTCTCATGGATGAAGGGCAAGTTCTTTCTTGAAGTTCATTCAAATGGTCTAGCTTCATGTCTGCTACAACTGAAGAGTAATTGAAAAGTATTCATATACCATTCATAGGGAAACATCAACATACTCAAAATGATATCATATGAGAATGGAAGGTTTACTAGAATGAGAAGCTGTTCATCTCCTCATCTAATAAGTAGTGTCATGGGCTATGTCTAAGAACTGGAGCTACTATAAGGAGTATGATCAAGTCCTTGTTTCTCATGAAGCTTACATTTTGTAAGAAAGAACCAGAAAAATAAACCAACAGCGCTATTTACTAATAAATTGAACAGTGACAACAAGAATACTTTGACTGGAATGACTTTAAATTGAGTGGTGGGGGAAGGCTTCCTGGAAAACCTGGTATTTGAATAATGCAAGATGGCAATATGCAAAATTCTTGAGAACGTTTATGGTAGGCAGAGTTAATAGCACAAATTCCTAAATTGGGAGTAAACATACGCAGGAATCTAAAAGTTGTTGGATTCAAATAGGTAGAGGGATGTAAATCAAAACTAAGCATAACACCCACAGTGTTGGCATGAGTACCTGAGAAGATGGCGGTTCCATTAAGTCATCACTTGGAACATGAAAACCTGAAAACCTGCATGTGAATTGGCTAAGAGGTGTTTTCCTAAGAAAGAAATATTCATTCTTTTCGGTATCTGGTGGGAGATAGAAATCTGAAGTGCTGAAACATACCCCCCCATCCGTATGCTCCTTTTCATGATGCAGGCCAACAGGAAGGAAGGGCCCATCATGGAAGCCCCTGCTGAGTGAAGACTGGTGCTTCCTAGACATGCCATCTCCCCAGAAGCTCTGAATGAAATGGGTGTGGCCTTTGAAGAGGGGGGCATAAAAGGCAGGTATGTACAGGTACGGAAGATGGATACAAAGAATGGTGTAACCCACTCTAACAGCATGGTTTGACCAGTTAGTTAAAATATAAACCTCATTGAGGTAAGTTTCATGGGAATCTATCTTTGTGTCTGCAGCCAATTTGAAGCTATTCATAAAATCAATTCAATGCAACTGACAGCCATACTTCTGCTTTCAGCAACAATATTCTAAGTTCCTTTTCAATTCTTTTCCAAAATGTGAGTTTCTTAAATGCCTGTATGCTCAGGTTATCCATGACAGAGGATTATTAATTCTGATCCCTTTACAATTTGGAACTTCAATGAAGTCTTCCCATTTGTCACCTCTTTAACCCAGCACAAATTTGACGCCTCTCAGATTAATTTTGGTGATGAATCCGATTTCAAAGAACATTTATCCAAAGTTGAACCCATGCACCTGCTAATGTATTTCAGTACTTTTACTAATAGCTTTAGAGAGATTTTTAATTTATATTTCACTGTATATTAAGATATTCTCCTTCAGTTCGCCTGCCTCTCTGTGAGAACATTTTTCATATTTCAGATCAGGACACCAAACACTAGAACTAAATGGATGAGATCATTTTAAATATTATGCAGATTCCCACACAGGTCAGGTATTTTAATATTTTCTCATCTCTAATTTATTTCTGTACTTGTTGAATGTGGCTTCTCATATGTCCTTTTAAGTACCTTCTTAATTTTAATGACATTTTAGAAAATTATTTGAGTACGTTCTGTGTGTAGAAGTTTTTGTATAATGGGAAAAGGCCCCAGGGGTAACGAAGTAGAAACTATTCTGGTTTGGAGTTTTTAGTGCAATAAGGACAAAGAATGCTGCTATCAGTATGCTCACTGACTTTGGGCAAATCACTCAACCTCTATGTAAAATTGGTCAGTTGATGCCCATCTCATCGCTGGCCACCAAACTCTCCCAAGACAACCCTCACGGCCACTATCTCGCCTGTATTATCCCACATCTATCATATCTAATATATTTCCAATTTATCTTCTCTCCATCATTTTTCCATTGTCCCCATCACTTCATCCATACCAACCTTCAGCCCCTCTCGTTCTCCTTTCTGATGTCTGCCACAGCTTCCAGCATGGTCTTCCTGCCATGACTCTGTGCTTATAAAATCCAGTTTCCTCCACTAACATCTGATCATACAATTCATCTGCCAACAAGCAAGACTTAGTGGCTTCTTTTCACACACGAAAGTTAGTTAAATTTAGTAATCATTTCTTGAATGTCTCACAAATGCCAAAAACTTCTAGGCTTGACAATCAGAGATCTTCTAAAGCTACTGGCTGGACCAGAACTAGAATAAGACACACAAGGCACAGAGTAGCTATCCCCTGGCCAAATATCTATTTTCTTTCTTCATAAACATTAGGGATTTTTTAATTGATAAAAGCAAAGCAAAGCAAAGAAAACTATGCATTAAAAATGATGTCCGTGGAAGAGAGGGGAAAAGTCCAAGGAGGAGAGCGGATGGCAGATGAATCTCCCAAGAGTCTAGAGGATGACTTTGAATCCTAAATGAGTTTGGGATACAAGCTGAAGGCTGTTAGGACAGTCTGAAAAATTCTGTACTTGAGAAATACAACCATATAGATCTCTCTCTCTCTGTCTCTCTGTCTCTTGTCCTCCCTCCCTCTCTCCCTCTCTCATAGAGAAACCTTTACTTATTCCCCACTGCCCCATTCCCAGTCACAGATTACAGAGCAGATTAGACACAATCAGCAGGAACAAGATCAAGGCGCCTTAGTAAAGACTCCACAGTAGAAGAACAGGAGCAACTGATACCTCTGCTGTGCGGAAGAGATTCCCAGAAATACTTGGGAGAGCTTTGTGCATAGGAGACTTTGAAGGCCTTAACAGAAGTGGAAAGCCACCACAGTCAGGACATCGAAGCTAACATGACCCCGTAACACTCCTCAGCAGGTAAGACCCAGAATATTCTCACAACAGTCTCATCTCCTTCTACACTTTATCTCCAGCCCGTTGTGAATAACCTAGAGCCCTGTGTTTGCATGATTCTGGGGTCTTCTCCTAGAATAACTTTCTCTGGGAACTTATTTCCTCCTCATCCCACAGGACTTACCTCCACTGTCGACTCCTCTGTTAAGTCTTCTCTCCGTCCCCGTGCTAAGTCCTCCCGCGTACCCACTAGGCAGAGCCATTCTCTGTGCTGCACCCCCAAGCACTTGGTACATATACTGCACTTTCCAATTGCATTCTTAACCACTGTTGCGTGTTCCTGTTCTCCCACTGGATCCAGAGGCAGGATCCAGGTTTCCTCAGCTGTACACAAACAGAGCGGAGTGGACCTCTGCCACCCGCCCCTGCCGATCCTCCTCCTGACCCCCCAGGTCTGGGTTAGGCACCTCTCCTGGTGGCTCCCACACTGTCTGTAGGTTGCGCCCCTCTTGGCACACTTGCCTGTCTCCTCCACATAAATGTTATGTGACTATACAGTAGTTGTCACAGATACTCAACGCTAATGACTGAAGGAATTCATTGAATGTCTAAATGACAGAATAAATTAATAAGAGGTGAGAAAGGAGCAGTTGCCATGTTTCTTCTTGACATGAGTTTCTGTGAGCACTCATACATGATTGGTAAAGTTCCAATGACAAAAAGATGATTTGTTGAAAATAAATCTTGCCCATTCATTTTAAAACGGAAATCAAATGCTAGTTTTATTGTTTTGTCTGTGTGATCTTAGGAAAGTAACTTTGCACTCTGAGTTTCAACTTCTATCTGTAAAGTGAGGAAATCTGACCATCAACTAAAACTTATTGAGAATATACTCTGCACAGGAATTAAGCACCTTAATTGTGTTGCCTCATTAAATCCCCAGTAACTCTCAGACATATACATTATAGTTCATATAATAAGGGAAGACAGTGGTACACAGTTAATTGGTTCCAGGAGCCTCAACAAATACCAAAAATAATGATTACCAAACAAATAGTTTTGGCTGTAAAGGGTAGCAAGTCTCAAGGCAATCAACACTAACACATTCTAGCTTGTGCATCAGGTACCCAACAAACCATAAGTACCTGGACAAAATTTTCACATCAAAATGCATCGAGTACCAAATTTGACAAGTTTCAAAGCATTCATATGACTGTATATCACCTGCTTACCTGTATATTACCACGAGCTAATAAGGTTTTGGAGCCTTGAGCCTAGATATACTGGTACCAAAATCCAAATGATTTACGGCTCCCCCACCTTCTTTAAGATGCCTGCAATTTTCACAATCTGTAAATGTTAAGAAATGTCTATGGCCTTGTGCCAGACCAGATGTTAGTCCCTTACTCCACTGCTAAGTAAGTTTGTAAAGACAAGGTAACCTATCACTTTACACTTATAAAGTAACATGCAATTTGTTCCTCTGTAGAAGTAGACTGCCATATATAACATTAATGATCTCAATCTTTTATTTTGAAGGGGACTTTGGAACAGCCTGTGCATATCCAAAAAAAGCTAATTAAAAAGAGAATAAATGGAAGTTGCCCAAACATAAATCAATGGATGAGAGGATAAACAAAATGTGTTATATTCGTACAATGGAATGTTATTTAGCCTTAAAAAGCAAAAGAATTTTGGCACTGTCTATGACATAGATGAATCTTGAGAATGTTTTGCCAAATAAAAACAAAACCAGTCATGAAAGACAAGTACTGTATGATTGCACTCACATGAGGTATCTAGGGTAGTCAAATGCATAGAAACAAAGTGAGAGAAGAGGAATAGGGAGTTGTTTAATTGGTTCAGGGTTTTGACTTTTCAAGATGAAAAATTGTGGGAAGTGGTCAAACAACAATGTGGATGTACTTAATGCTACTGAACTCTATGTTTAAAAGTGTTATAAATAGTATAAATTTTGCCACAACTAAAAACAAAAACTGAGTATATCAATTGCCAAAAAGGGAGAGGAGGGGGTAAAATCCACCTCTGAATTTCCAATCGTTGTCAACTATATGGAAGATAACTTCAAGATCAATTGATGAGCCGAGGTGGCCCAACCTGAGCAGGGCAGGTGTATGTCAGCGGGCAGGGAGAGGAACCTGGTCCGAGGCAGGATGAGTCAGGCAGGTGCTATCTAGGGCATCAGGACACCTCAGGGATGAGGGGCACAATGTCCCCAAGTGTTTCTGTTTCTCTAATTAAAAATAAATGAACTCTATTGGCACCATATGCCCAAATTCTAAAAAGAAAATTTAATTGGTTCAAGAACTAGCTTTTCTTTCTACTTTTCTCAATAAATAGCTAGAGGTGTGATCCTGAGCAAGCCACTTAACCTCCCTGGAGCTCTTGTTTCTTCTAGTAAAATAGGAGGAGACAGGACATGATAGCATCTAACTTTCCATTCAATGGTAAAACCTTGATTATATGCCAAATCGCACAGTTTCTGCTCCCTTCTTACCACTTAACTGGCACAGTACACACAATATAATTTATCTTTCCTCTTTTCAATATTTTAAATTTTCCTCAAGCAAATTAGCTCATTAAGTGGGAAAGATTTTTTTTTTTTATATTCTCTGAGGGATATTTTGTGTATGTGTGCCTAACACACATTCTTTTCATTAATACGACCACATACTGTACTTTGTTTCAATTTAAATGATAAAAGAAAACACCGAATTATCTCCTCGCTCCTATTCCTCTTGCTCAAAAGTCACCAACTGTTTCATTACCCTGGAGACTTCCTTCAAGAAAACTGAGGAGTGTGATAAGGTGAAATGTTTTCTTTCTAAATTCTTTTTTAACTTGAAAGGAAATAAATTGCACTCAGACAGCCTTTCACTTATGGCAGCTTCTGTTTTGAACATCTTGCAGCAGAAAAAAAATAAAATAAAACTCTTCAGACAAAGAATAAAAGCAGTAGTCTATTCTATAATATGATCTACTAGGTAACAGACTACAGGAGTAGGAGAATTAAGTTTTAGCTTCTTACTTTCTTACTTTTTCCTCTTTAAAGAAAAAGGCAGCTGTCACCGGAGTTGGCATTCAGCTGTATGCACAGATACAGCCGCATCCGCTGCTTGTGGCTACCCCTTTTCACATTGATTAAGCCATCTTTCTGATTGGTCAGACAACTATTCTGATTGATTAGTACCCGTGCCATCCAGTAATTAAACATTTTATTATTGCTTTTGTCAGCAATAGAAACACTGTGGTTTCTGATTTATTTAGTTCAAGTAACAGAGTGGTGCACAGTGAGTAATGGAAATGAAGAAAAGCAAAAGGAAGGGCTGCACAAGGAAACTATACTGGTATATGTAGTTATTTTGCACTTATCACGTACAGATCACACAAAATAGATTTTTAAGTGAACATGATTTGTAAGCTATGGTGCATAGGACTCTATTCCTCAAACAAATAGACTAAATTAAGCAATGCCTTGTTCTGATCCTGGTTATACTGCAGCTTATTGTGTTAATAATACAGCCTGTGTATTAGTCAGCTTTTTGTCACTGTGACCAAAGTACCTGACATACACAGCTTAATAGAGAACAGATTTATTTTGGCTCACAGTTTCAGAAGTCTCAGTCCATGGCTGTTTGGCTGCGAGGCAGAAATGGTGTGATGGAGGAAAACCAATCACCTCATGGCAGCCAGGAAGCAGAAGGGACTGGAAAGAACCACAGGAAGAGAGGAAGGGGCCAGGACAATAATGTACCCTGCAGGTCATGACCCTGTGGCCCACTTCCTCCAATCAGGTCACAACCCCATGATCTGCTTCCTCGAACCAGACCCACCTCACGTAGCACCTGAATACGCTGCTACTTGTAGCAGCATATTCAGCTATGAATTCATCAGTGAGTTAATCTACTTATGAGTTTAGCATCTCCATGATCCAAACTAGACACAAATTAGGCCCCCCTCACACATTTGCTGTCTATGATAGGACATTATAACTGTAGTATGTCTTGCCATTCAAAAAGATGGGAGCTTGGATAAAGGGGGAGACAAGGGAACAAGAATCACATGACAGTTACTGACCCAAACAATTCTGAAATCTCGTTATTCCTATGTTGCCAGTTCCTTGATTAGGGCTCAGTTCTGCAAGTTGTTTTTCACAGCTCTTATTTCCTCTGAAATGTTGTCTCCTCCCTCTTAGTTATTAACTCCAAACTCCCTTTGCCATAAGAAATAGTCTATAAAATAAATTTAAAAAGTAAATAAAAAAAAAAGATAGCCAACAATTCTTTAGGCACAATTTTCTAAACAATCTATCTTGGAAGAGCATGGTAGTCCCAGTGCAATTTAAACACAAGCTTAAGACAATTCACAAAGAAAAAAGTAAAATATTTTATTTAATTGTGAAATAGTAAACTATTCAATAAGGACTTTGTTTTCTTTTCTAAATTTAAAATAAATAAATATATTCTGAGTGGGAAAAAATTCCCTGGATATAGTCCAGCAAACTAGAAAAAAGCTTCTTATGCCTATAAAGACTACTTGTAGAAAACCTATAACAAGCGTACTTATTAATAACATCAAACTTTTTGATGATCTTAAAATCTACAAGCTGTTACCACTTTCTATTTAACATTGATTTCAATGTGCTAAACAAGCAAAAAAAAGACAGAAAAAAATAAGATTTAGAAAGAATAAAATGAGACTTAATGATTAGAGAGTGTTTGAATATGTATGTAGAAAATCCAAGAGAAAGATAAAAAAAATTGCAAAAATTAATGTTATCAATGTTCTGTGGTATAAAATCAAAGTTCAAAAATCAATCGTATTTGTTTATACTCACAACAAACACTCAAAAATGAAATTAAACAGACATATGACTTGCAATAGTATGAAAATTATTGAATATATATGAATAAATGTTTTTAAATATAAAAAAAGGGAAATGGTCTGTGTTCACAACTAAATAGATGAACTAGCCCGATTCCCGCTCCTGTAAGATCAGGCAACTCCAGGGATCTTTCGTTTTGAAATCCCTCGTAATCTAAGCTTGGGGTGTTCCTGTCAATGTAATTCTCTTTAAAGGTTTTTTACTACTATGAATAGTAGTGTGGTTTACTCCAGCAGACAAAAACTTCACTCAGAAATCTTCACTTTTAAAACTTCACTTTTATACAGGCTTTAGTTCCCTTGTGCTAAAAATGAGAATTATCACCCTTAAAATTCTATCACACCCTTAAATCATCCTGAAATCTTAACAATGGACCTTCTAGTTGCACGCTTAAGAAAATCTGTGTCCTGAGATCAGATGTTACACCGGCAGCCTTTGCAGTATGGAAAGCCTGGGAATCAGGTACAGTTTTATTTTTGTACCTAGTAAGCCTTCAGTCCTTCTGTAATTTCTGTTTTAAATTAGAAAACGTCCTCTTTAACACCTCTCTAACTTTCTCTCTTTTGCATAATACTTTATCACACTTTGATTAAAATAACCAATTATCTTTTTGACCTTCTATCTGGAAATCTCTCTACTCAGTTTTATGGGTACATTTTCTATTGTCCATCTCCTCTCACACAAGCAAGTTATGCTAAATTTTCTGCCACAGCACAAGGTGGAATTCCTTTGCCTCTAATAACAGCTTCCTCGCTGTCTTTAAACTTCATACCAACAATTCCCTGAGGATCTTCCAGGCTCTTCCTGAGCTTCCCAAAGCTGAAGCCCTGTTTTAAGATTTTGTTACAACCACATCCTACTTCTAGATATTATTTATTTTTACATTACTGTTTAATAAACTACACCATAACCAGTGTCCTAAAGTAATTTGTTATTAGCTCTTCGTTCTGTGTATTAGCCAATTTTAATTACACAGCTGTTTTGGGTCTCTCAAAGCAGTTGCAGTCAGACAGTCGCAAGACTATATCATCTGAAAACTTGACTGGGTACATTTCCAGAATGGGCTGTCTTCTATCTAGCTCCCCCCACTCAAGGAACTTTTCTTCTGGGATCTTCCAGGGCTGCTCCATGTGGCTTGGGTCCCTTACAACACAGTGGTCTAAGCAGCTGCACTTTCTAACAGTTATCATCCTAAACTGGGAGAAGCCACGAGGGGAGTAGTCCAAGAGGAACATGTAAGCAGCAAGATTTTTAACCCCTGGGCCTCTGAAGTCACATAGTGTCAAAACGGACATACTTTGTTGCTTGAAAGTGAGTCATACAGATACCTAGACTAAAGAAGAGCGATATCATTAGGGCATAAGTACCAGGAGGCATAATTCACTTGAGGGACCTCTTTGGAGACTAGCAATCTCCAAAGTAAAGCCACTGAAAAACGAAGATAGAGAAAACACTGAAAAGCAGTCAAAAAAATATGACAGACTACCTTCAAAGAAGCAACAATATGACCGACACTAACTTCAAACATAAAATAATAGCATTCAGAAGATAATGGAATAGTGTCTTTAAGTGCTAAAAGAAAATAACTCTCAATGTATAAATCTATATATAACAAAATACTGTATCTTACAAAAAATGCAAAAAGAAATTTTACAATAACATCAAAGAACACCAAATTACTACAGAAAAACCCTTTGACAAAATTCAAAATCTCTTCGTGATAAAAGCCCTGAAGAAACTAGGTATAAAAGGATCATACATCAACATAATAAAGGCTATGTAGGACAGACTCTTACCCAATATAATACTCAATGGAAAAACTAAAAGCATTTCTTCTAAAATCAAGAACAAGACAAACACCTCTGCTCTCACCACTCCTTTTCAATACATTGTAGTACTTGAAAATTTTCAGCCAGCGCAATTAGGCAAAAATAATAAATAAAAGGGGTATAAGTAAGGTACAAATAGGAAAGGAAGAAGTCAAATTACCTCTACTCACAGATGATAGGATCCTATACTTAGCAAACCAGAAACACTTCTCCAAAAGACATTTGAATCTAATAAACACATTTCACAAAATAGCAGGATAAAAAAAACAACAACAAAAGTAAATAAATAGTTTTTTTATACATTAATAAGAAACTTCACAAGAAATAAGTTGGGAAAACAATTCCATTCAAAATAACTTCAAAAAATAAAATAAAATACCTAGGAATCAATCTAAACAAGGAGGCAAAGGACCTGCACAATGAAAATTTCAGAACACCAAGGAAATAAATTGAGACACTAGAATATGGAACACCTTTCCATGTTGACAGCAGAATTAACATGGTTAAAATGCCCAAAAGTGATCTACAGATTCAATGAAATCTCTATCAAAATATATATATATATTCTTCCCAGAACTAGAAAAAAACAATCCTACAATTTTTACAAAAACACAAAAGACCCAGAATAGCCAAAGTAATACTGAGCAAAAAGGAGCAATGCTGGAGGTAACGCATACCCAGTTTCAAAATACATTACACAGCCAAAGCAGCAAGATAGCATGGCCCTGCCATAAAAGCAGATACAGACACCAATGCAATGGAGTGAAAGACACAGCTATACCCATATGAACCTTGATGAAGGGGCCAAAAGCATATGCTAGACAAATGAAAACCTCTTTTAACAAATGGTATTGGGAAAACTGGTTATCTATATGCAGAAGATTGAGATTTGATCTCTATATCTCTCTGTCCAAAAATAAATTCAAATGGATCAAACACCTAAATATAAAACCTGAAACTTGAAACTGCTACAAGAAAACTCTATCATCTGAAAGATAGTGCACAGTCAATAACTTCCTGAATAGGACCCCAATTGCTCACGAGAAAAAAATTGGAACTGCATCAAATTAAAAGGCTTCTGCACAGCAAAGGAAACAATTAATAGAATGAAGAGACAGCCTACAGAAAGAAAGAAAATCTTTGCCAGCTACTCTTCTGACATAAGAGTAACACTCAGAATATATAAAGAAATCAAAACACTGAACTCCAAAAGAACACATAATCCAATCAATATGAGAAAATGAACTGAGCAAACAATTCTCGGAAGAAATAAAAATGGCCAGTAATTACATGAAACAAATATTCAGCATCTTTAGTCATCATGGAATTGCAAATCAGAACTATATTGAGATTCCATTTCACCCTACTCTGAATGACTATCCTTAAGAATATAAAAACTGTAAGTGCTGGTGAGAATGCAAGGAAAAGGAACACCTGTACACTATTGGTAGAAATGTAAACTACCACAGCCACTGAGGAAATCAGTATGAAAGTTCCTCAAAAAATTAAAAATAGAATTACCATATGATCCAGCTTGACTAATCCTTGGTACATACTAATCCCTGATATACACCCAAAGAAATCAAAGTCAGCATATTATAGAGATACATGCATACCCATGTTTATTGCAGCACGATTCACAATAACCCAGGTATGGAATCAGCCTAGGTATTCATCAATGAGTAAATAATGGTATATATCCAAAATGCAATGTTACTCAGCCATTAAAAAAAAAGAATGAAATAATATCCTTTGTAGGCAAATGGATGGAAATGGAGACCATCATATTAAGGGAAATAAGCCAGATTCAGAAAGGCAAGTATTACATCTTACACCGAATATGTGGTATCCAGGGGGAAGGAAAGATGAAATCAAAGTAGAAGGGAGATTGTTAGACAAGAGTAAGAAAGTTGGGGTGAGGTGTAGGAGAAGGTAATAGGGAGGATGGATATGATTACATGCATAAACACCACAATGAAACCCAATATTCTGTAAATCAATATACATTAATAATATATATGTATATGTACAGATAGAACAACAAATTCCTAGAATTAAATCTAAAGGAAAATGTTGAGGACTTTAATATTATGAGAGCTATTTGATACTGATCAAAACCACTGATTCAATACAAACAAAATCAAAATTCAAGCCAATACTTTTGCAAAACTTAATGATTATTATAAAAATGAAAAGTAAAACATAAACAGAGTAATCTATGAGAATGAAGCTGGGTTCTCAATCTATCACACGCTCCTGTCAAAACCTTGTTACTGAACAGTATGGCAATGGTGCAGCAAGAGACAAACTGACCCAGGGAACAGAATAGAGAACTCTGAAATAGTCCAGCACAATGCATGGTCACCTAATGAACAACCATGCCCAAACTGCAATGCAGGGCAGAAAGATTTACCTTGTCAGTAAAATCTGCTGGACCTGTCAGGTACCTGTTGGGGGAAAAGCATAACTTGAGCCCTGTTTTGGATTGAATTGCATGCTCCTAAAGTTCATATGTTGAAATCCTAACCTAAGAGTAGGGCCTTAATCTAATAGGACTGACTTCCTCCTTAGAAACCAAAGAGACAACAGGAGCAGGAGTCCTGGAGAAAGGCCATGTGAGGACACAGTGAGAAGGTGGCCAGCTGCGTGCCAAGGAGAGGGGCTTCTGGAGAAAGCAACGCTCCTGGCACCTTGGTTTTGACCTTCCAGCCTCCAAACGCAGAGCCACAATTTCTGTTTTATAAACCACCCATTCTAGGGTTATCTTGTTTTGGTAATTATGCAGATCTTGGTAGGGTCAAGTGGAGTACTGCTAAAATAAATATTTTAAAATACAGTAATGCTTTTGGACCTGGCCAACAGGTTGAGGCTAGAAGAGCTCTTAGACATGCTGGGAGAAATACAATCATTAAAGGTGATTGTATTGTGGTCTCAGAAGAAAGACTTGTAATTGGACAGTTGAAGAAAGGGGAATCCTTGTTATAAAGTGACAAAGTACCTGGCTGAATTGTTTTCTAATGTTTTACAAAGGGTATAACTTGCTGAGCAATGAAGTTGGATGTTTAGCTGGCAAGACATCTAAATGTTGAAGGTGTAGCCTGATTTCTCCTTACAGAAAAATATGAGAAGAGATAGACACACTGAACGAATTATTAAGAAAAAAAAAAACCAAAACTTGAATTTTTGTCCATATTACAATGAAATTGCAATGCATGCTCTGAAGAGAACTCCAGGAATGGGGCTCAGTAACCACTCTAAACAATGACTGTCTGTGGACACATGTGTCTTTTCAGCAGGAACCAGGAATATGCTAGAAGAAACACTTTCCACTCAGACTAACGCAAACAGAGATGAGACCAAATACAGGAAGGCTGACAGATTCCTGGGATTCCAGCGGTTCAGACAGAAAAGCCTGAGAACACGCGTTATCCTACAAGAAAAAGGATGACTGGCCCTGAAGGCAATTCAGGCCCAGAGCTCGCAGGCCTGAGAAGCCACACACACCGTATGGGAATCCCTATATCCTGCTTGGCCTCAATGGCTAGGCTGCCAGGACTCGCTACCTGGAGGTCAAAGCTGCCACCCAGAGCCTTGGGGGTGGAACTGCTGCCCAGGGCTCTGGGGATGACAGTGCCACCCCAACAGGCCTGGAAGACAAAGCATCAAACCAAAGAAGATTTTTCACTAACCTTAAAAATGTGCATCTAAACCATAATAAATATTATATAAAAAGAAGACAATAGACAAAGGAGAGGAGTACTAGAAAGAAAGAAGGGGAAAAGCAGAAAGGCAACAAAGGAAAGAAAAGGGAAAGGGAAAATATGGAAAAATATGAATAAACCTGCTGTAAATAGGGAGGGAGGGAACAGAGGGGAGGAGTGGGGAAGAGGGGGGAGAACCAAGATGCATCATGTACAGGTACAAAATAAATGTGATGAATGTGACCATTGTATGTAAAATGTACCAATACATGTTCTTGGTTTAAAATTTAAAAAAAAGAAAGAAAATGAAGGAATGGAAAAAGATATCATATGCAAATGAAAATAAATAAATAAATAAAAATAAAATAAAATTAAAAAAAAATGTAATGGGATTTGCCAGCTAGGATTGGAGTGATTGGAACCTATGACTCCTTTCTTCTTTGTGGTTTCACTCTTTTGCAATAGGAATATCTACCTTACTATGCCTATCCCTCTATAGTATTTTGGAAGCACATGATTTGTCTGGTTTTGCAAGTTCACATCTGAAGAAGAATTCTGCCTCAGCATAACCCTGAGTCCCAGCTACAACTGATGTAAATACTTAGGATGAGACTTTAGATGATGATGATGATGATGCTAAAATCAGTGGGGGCTATACGGATAGTGTGTGCTGTAGGATATTTTACATGTAAAGAGGACATCATAAATTTCATACTACATTATTCACCGTGGTACTTGAATGCAATCAACCAAAACTGGAAATTATGCAAGTATCTACCAATAATAAAATGGCTAAATACTAACATAGTTAGTCACATAATGGAATATTATAAAGATTAGCACAGCTCTGCAACAATATCAAGTTAATCTCACAAGCAGAACTGATAAAAGAACTCAGCAATAAGCAAGCATGTAACTTACAAGTTCATATATACAAAATGCAAAATCAGGCAAATGTCATCTATGTTAGGAGTCAGAAGGGTGGACCCCGTTTGCTGGGACAGTGACAGGAAGGGGCGCGAGGGGCTCCTGGAATGCTGGTCATGTTCCCTGTCTCAGCTGAGTACTGATAACGCAGCGTGTTCGGTTTGTGAAGACTCACTGTGCTGTATGAGCACTTTTCTGACTAGTATAGTTTGGCAGAGTTTCACTTTTATACGAAGAAGAAATAAAGATGTTTTAGGGAAATTAAACACAGAAAATTCATAGCCAACAGTTTCACAGTGAAAGAATTAATTAATTTGAGTTCTTCAAGCAGAGAAAAAATGATCCCAGCCAGTAGCATGGAAATGCAGAAAAGTATTAAAAGTAGCATAAAATAAATGTTTAGGTCAAAATAAAAACCTATTGACCATATATAACAATAAGAACATTTTCTTACTGTAAACATATATGTAGAATTAAAATACAGGACAATAGCACAAAGTTTTTTAAAAAGGCAACACAAATTTTTCTACATTCTTACCTTTTCCAGAGGGTGGTAAAAAGTTCCCGATTTGAATAAATTCTCACAAGTCTTATATATATGTTATAATCTCTAGGATAATAGCTAAAAGGAGTGTAAAATAATCTATAACCAACCAAAGGCAAATAAAGAGAAATAATGGAACAATAATAACTGATGTAAAAAACTTAACTAATTCAAAAGAGGTCATGAAAGAATGAAGAAAAAAGAAAATATAGCGAAATAGTAGATCTGAATACATGAAATAGCAATTACATAAATACAGATGAACTAAATATTCTTAGGCTAAATTTTTCAGGACAGTTTTTTTAAAAATTGATGCTACTTATAAGACACAAAATTCTAATATACAGACCCATAAATATTGAAAGTAAAGAAATGAAAATAAATATGCCATAAAAATAAAACTGATGTCCTATACTCATACAAAGTAGATTTTCACAAATAAGCATTATTACAATATAACAATCTGAAGATACTTAACACTATTGATCTGTACACGGAAAATGGTTAAGAAAATGAGTTTCGTGCAACATATTTTCTACAATTAAACCTTTTAAGACATTTAAATAAAGAAGCATTATTAGAGATAAATGGGGATTTTATAATGATGAAAAGATCAATCTACAAGAAAGGTGTACCAATTTACCAGAAAATAACTCTAAATTCGAATTTATGCAGCATAGCTTCAAAATACATAAAGCAAAAACTAAAAGAAGATTTTTTTTAATTTTTAAAGATAAAGATAATTGTGAATTTCACAACTTTACCTCTTCCACTGTCCCTCCACATCAGCATAATCTGGCATAAATCCAACACCTCATTCCGTAGAAGCAAGTTTTTGGAGGGCAGTAAGCCAATTCCAGGTATATAAATCAATAAGGAGTCAGCTTGATTTACAGATATTGTTTAGGGTATGCAGAAGAATGCATAGCCTAAATATCCATCAGATATCCATCCAATAATCGCCTGAAAGCAAAATGTAAATATTAAAATGAATCAGATCGAATTTGCCAAGGAGATTACTAACATAAATGTCTGTGTGTTTATTTCTTGACACTTAATCTTTAAAAATACAGATGAACATGATCCAAGAGAAGACTCTGAGTCACTGGAGGTGTGAGAAAAGTTGATCTGCTTTCGCTTTGGATGGACTGCATAAAGATGATTTGTGATACCCCTAACTTTATCAGATCTTGAGCACAAAGAGAAAAAGAATAAGAAAGCATGAGAGCAATAAGGTCATAGTACATGTTTTCCATTTTTCAAACCATCCTAGCCCAAGAACCTATAAAACTAAGGGTGGGAATTATCTCAACCACCTGGAAGAGTAGGGACTCCATCATTTTTCCAGCCTCCTGTGAACTCGGGTGGGAACTCACCAAGCAAAGAGCAGATGACTACAGAAAGATCTCCTCTGACATACAGCTGGGTCTCCATCTATCCCCAAGCTCGGTTCTCTTCTACCCCTCTAGGCAGAATAGGCAACTAACAAGAAGGAAAACTCTGAAAAATATCACAAGTCCAATCAGAGGTGGGCAAGTTTTAGGAACTGTCAAACATGAATTTTATGACCTTTTCACAAGGCAATCTAAGTAAGTAAAATTACTAACAATGTATTATTCAGGTTTCCTGTCACTGAGACACAATACCCAACACCCACAACTTAAAGGACAGAAGGTTTAATTTAACTCCCAGTTTCAGGAGATTGAGTCCATGGCTGACAGCTTCCAAGGCAGAAACGTCGTGGCTGAAGGGCATGCTGGAGCAAAGCTGCTAAGTACATGGTGGCCGGAAAGCACAGCAGGGGAACGATGCCACAAAGGCATGAGACAGGGACCATATTTGGTACCCAAAGCCATGCCTCCATACCCACATCGACACACCCAGGAGCATGCTTTACTAATCTTTTAGGCATCTCTTAATTCAGTGAAGCTGATGTCAAGATTAATGGTCACAATCCACACCTTGATGATTTAATAACCAAACACATCTCCTTTAACCATAATCTCCAAATAAAGATGATAGCAAGTTCAAAACTCCACCTAATACAACTATCTCCAGTACAACTAGAAACAACAATCCCTTCTTCAAAGCCTCAACAATTCCAGCAGTTTTCAAAAGCCAAAGACTTTCCTGAGCCTCAAGTCAAACTTAGTTGTGAACCTCTGTAAAATCACAAACAAGTTATATAATCCCAAGGTATAATGGCACAGTTTAAATATTCCTATTCAGAAAGGAAGGAACACATGGATGGAAAAGAACTGAATCTAAGCGAAACCAAAATCCTGCAGGGCAAATATTCAGTCCTATATCTCTATATCTGGCATTTGGGCACACAATGGTAAAATGAGAGTGGCAGAGGGCTTAGGTAGCCATAGCACTATAGCCTTGCTGGTTGCGACCTATACATCCTCTCTCTTGAGCTGTCTTTACACTTAGGCTGCAGCTTTTCTTGGTAGGCATTCCATTTCCCTGGCATCTCTACCTTCCTGGGGTCTCTATTACACCTTTGGCCTTATTCCCACAGGTTCACACACTGTCCCCTCATGGAGTCCTTATCTGGCCTCTCAAGCCTTCCTTTAAAATCTAGGTGAAGGCACTCCTGACTCAACAACTCTGGCATTCTGCAGCCAGTAAAACCAGAATCATGTGAATGATACCAAGGTTGGCCTTAAGCTCAAGCAGTAGCTGGGCCCCCCTGTACCAAGGCTGAAGCACTCTTTGAGTGACTGGATGGCTGAGCACCATGAAATGAATCCCAGGAAACCAATTACCCAAGTGGCTCTTCTTGAACAGTGGGTCCAGGGACTTTCATCTTGAATGAAAGGTTTATAGTTTTGCACCCTTAAATCTGCAAAGGGTGGGGTCTTGCTGATTCCTGAGATGTCCCAAAACATCTTTTTTCTTGTCCCTGTAAAAAGTACTTGGTTTAATTTTAATGGTGCTAATTTCTTGAGTAGCCACAACTCCTTTGGCCCCTACTTTATACATGGTTCCTTCTGAGCCAAACTTCGGGCTTTCCAAATTTTTCTACTCTTCCTTTTACCCCTGATTCTCATGAATTGAGGTAAAAGCCAATGGAAGTACTGATGCCACAGACTCAATACTGGGTTGTCTTGAAATTTCCTCCACCAGAAAATTAGTCTACTAACCTTAATCTCAGTTTCCTGCAAAGGCTCAAGACATGGGCAAAATGCAGACAAATTTTCCTGCCTTAGTTTCACATACCTGACCTCTAGTCCAAATGTCAAATGAGTCCCTATTCCCAACTGAAACTGCTTGAGATTGTCTTCTGCTGTCTGAATTCCTATCAGCAGACTGGTCTTCTGACCTCTGATCAGAATCACCCATCAGTCTTCTGCATTTTAAGATTTCTCTAGCCCACATCACCAAACCTTTCAAACTCTACCAGCAAACCAGTTCCAAAGGCTCTAAACCACATAATCAGCTATGGTCACTGCAGTAGCCCACTCCTGTTACCAATTTTCTGTATTAGTTAGCTTTTGTGTCACTGAGACACAATATCCAACAACCACAATGTAAGCGAGTAAGGTTCCATTTAGCGCACAGTTTCAAGAGACTCAGTATTTGGTCGGCAAGCTCCAGGGCAAAAATCTCATGGTGTGGCAGAACAAGGCTCCTTAGTTCATGGCAGATGGGAAACAGAGCAGGAGAGCGGTGCCATCAGAAAGAAGTAGGTGAGGGACCATATATAGTATCCAAGGTCACACTTCCATGATCCGCTAGATACATCCAAAGGTGTGCTTTACTAATTTGCCAGGCATTTCTTAATCCAATACAATTGCCATAGAAGTATTAATGATTATAATCTATGAAACATATTTTTATTAAACTGCTTTTTTGCTTTGATTTACAAGGTATAATTGCAGTTAAGGTAGCTGTTTAAAAAATTCTCAAGCCACAAAACTGGATTTTCAGTTTTCTGTATATGTAAAGTTATATGAAGTCTATAAGCAGGACTCCTGCAGACAATAATACTGAAGCTTTTTTAAAAGCACAATCTTGAACATTTAGTTCAGTTATTTTCCAAGTTTTATCTTAGTCTTTCTGAGGAAATATGGAAAATTGATTGTGTAGGATTACAGGGAAAAAATAGTAGCTTTATGGGAGAAAGTTCATAGGAGTAGCAAAAAGATAGTATTTATAGCTACTGCCTATCCCAGTTTACTCCAGGTCTCTAGAAAAATTATTGAAAGAAATAGCTGCTCCAGGCTTGGAACTGGTTGCATGATTTATTAAACCATTTTTTAAAAACACTGGATTGGCCAAATTACAAAGAAATAAAATTTCTATATCTGACCTTCCTCCTCCGTCTTAGTTTCTAAACCAGAAAAACACTAATGAGTAGGGAAAAATCAACAGTGGGGGTGGCTATATATTCTGGTAATCCACAAAGTCCAAGGATTAATTAACGTAAACGATATAATTATATATGCATGGAGCTAAATAAAGATGAGGGCACTAAGATATACACACACTCACAAGGACACAGTATCATTGGGAATGTGGTAGAGCTGGGGCAATTCGGACAAATAACATGCTCTCTTAACATTAGTTATTGTACACTGAGCACTTTCAAAACAGATTTTCATACTTTTCTTGCTTAAAGAAAGTTTTTCTTCCGCCTTTAGCAAGTTTAAAAAGAAGTCAAATGGCATTACCATAACCAGAGAGAGAAGAACAAGTGAAAGTTAAACACTTTAGGCACTTCATATTTTTAAAAGTAGGTTTATTTTAGAATGTCAGTGGCTTATGGATTGCAGGAGGGAAGAACAGTTTGCAGAAGGGTTCAAGTCACCTCAAATATCATTGAATTACAAGCATAACCCCTGACCAGGCCACTATTTTCTAGTGTTTTATGTAAAACTCAAAATTGAATTTGCCAACAGACATGGAAAATTAAATTCCCTTGAGAAAGTTGCAAGAGCCTACATTTTGCTACAAGAAAAATAGAGCATTAATGGAAGTTGCACAATATCTGTCTTTTTTAATCAAAATCTCAACAGGGCCCTGAATAGCAGCACACCTCAAAAGAAGTACCCCTGAGAGAGAAAGAAACGCTCCCCTTTGTGTGAGACCTGTCCTACCTATCAGGAGCCAGCGTGATGGATGAAGGGTGCTCAACCAAGAAACCAATCACAGCTTCCAGACTTTAAACATGCATTTAGGCTGTTCATTTGCTCTTGGAGATTTGAGCAAAGAAACTACCAAAATGGGTTTTGAAGTGCTTCGATTTCTAGGCCTGCTAACCTAATAACATTAAAACCTAACAAGCTAAAGAAAAGGCAGTGAGGCAAGGTGGGACATGCATTGAGCCCAGAAGATGTGGCTGGCATTGAAGTTCCACCACACATCGGTTTGGTACTTGGTTAAGTAATTTAGCCTCAGTGTTCTTATGTGTAGAAGGAAGATAATAATGGTACTTGCTTCACCAGGTTGTAGTAAGCAACATTATACAGACAAAGAGCTATACTTGACATTAGTTATTACTCCCTCACCATGCCTGATGTGGACATGTAATTAAGAAAGGGTGTTCCGTATTCTGGCTTGGAGCGGGCTATCATCTGAGGAAAGACCAGAGGATGTCTTCTAAGATGCTCCAGTGACTTACACATATTGCCTCTGCCAGTTGGCGCCTTCAGAAATTCAGACTCAGAACCCAGATCACTCAGCAGTACAAAATACTGAGTATTTTATAAAACAACACTGTATAGTACAGTATAAAATAAAATATAGTCTAGTATAAAATAGAGTATAAAATACTGCTCATTTGAAAAGTGGAATCATCTCAACCCAGTCCCACGGTACTGATGTATAAAACCAAAATCATAATTTAATCGATTTACAGTGAAAATTCTAGTTGGTACTTGGACATAAATGCCTTATTTTGTATGCGCACCCCATTCATTTCCCTGAAGACAAGTCTACATGGAAAACAAAACCGTAAGCGGAAGGGGAAAGTTGTTTTGAGCACAGGGACATGTCATGTAGCCATCTCTCTAGAGCATCTCGGGTTCGCATGCCTATAATCCCAGCTGCTTGCGAGACCAAGGCAGGAGGACAGTGAGTTTGCGGCCAGCCTGGGCATCTTTCTGAGACCCTGTCTCGAAACAGAAAGTGCCGGAATGTAGTTCGTTAGGAGGCCTGAGTTCAATCTCCAGTACCAGGATGTGGGTGGGAGAGAATCTAGGGTGTATTCTGGTCGGGGGCCACCTGAGAGGCGACATCAGAACTTTGACTTACTATGTAACTGCCTCATTTCCACTCCAGAGGAGGTGACCAGTGAGACTGGGGCAGAAAATGCGAGCAAGAAGGTGGCAGGATATGAAATCGAAAAGTAAGCAGAAACAAGAGCGACTGTCTTTTATAAAGGTAACCACTAAAATATTTATAAACATCTGCAAATGCTTTCTGGGTTTTATGTGGAAGAAGTTCTACAGATTTTCTTGACTCCAAGGTGGAGGGAAAATACCCTTCAGGTTAAGTCCTTTCTGGAAGACTCTCCCATTATTTAGAACTTCCTCTGTACCAACCATCTCTGCAGCTACCGTGGTCAGAGTGTAAGTTAGTCTTTTGCTATTTTGTTACTTCATCCCCCCTGCAGGCGTCAGGAGAACATCTTGATGGGAGTATATTCAGGGTTCAGAGTAAAGACCAACAGCCTGGTTTAAATGGCATATTAACATGTGTCAAAGTAAGCAAAGGTGAACTCCCATGTTTTTGTAAGATTATTATATGACTCTTGAACTAATAATCAGTACACTTATTATTACTGGACTCTGTCTGAACTTTCGTTTAAATACCCACATAGATCTGTCAAGATCACACTGACTTGATATATAGACATAGACAAAATAACCACCAGATCTAACTTTACAAGAATTACTGTAAAAGAAAAGTCCACAAAGACTTTTTTTAAAAAATCAGTCTCATACCACTGTCAAAAATATTACGATCTCTAGACATTTAAGTCAATACTGCTCATCTATTTTTAAAAGTCAGTTTAAAAATACTAACAGTAGCCAACCAAAAAAGATCACAAAATTAATTGCACCAAATAAAAAGATATAAAGAAAAAAATCTATGAATATTTGGAATACGAAAGTACGTTAATTTAAACAAAGAAAATGAAAAATGCTTCAGACTACTTTTTACACAAATAGAAGTGTTCAGATATGATGCGACACTACATATACTATGTTGCGCCAGGGCAGAGGGCATTGCAACTTGTCCAATAGTACACGAATCCTATATGACAACAGCAACATGGATCACTCTTCCGAGAAAACCAGGCACACTGTGAAAACCCATTATGTAACACACAAATCATTACCCTAAAATGTAATGCTGTACTGTCAGAAGTTCAAGGAAGCTCGATAGAATTGAGTTGGCCTGTAAAGTCAGTTTTTTAAGCCCAACTTTCCAATGCCACATTACAAAAAGGCTGCTCTGTACAACATCCAACAATAAGAATCAATGAGCATTAAATTAAGATGAGTTAAGAGTCTGAAAGAGGGTGGTAGAACAGGCAGCTGGCTGAGGTTTTGGCTTCTACTATAGCTAAATATTTCATCTTCCTCAAGCAAGTGAAATGACTAGCCCACACCTCATTAAACTGCACAGTGAGTGTGCAGTGCCACCTTTAAAGAATGACAGACATATTGCCTTGCCAGTAGTAAGCTACAGAAATCAATAGCTGACATTTACTCAATGAAATACAAATTGAGATTAGCGAGCTTCACTTTTTATTCAGCAAATTCAAGTCTGTAATCAATTCCTGTGCATGTGTAGACTATGGAAATTGGCTTTAAATTGATTCGTTTCTTCCTAAGCTAATTAGAGTATACAAGTAAATGAATAATCAATTGCTAACCCTACTCTTACTGTATACATTTCAATGAACAAAACAATTCTGTCAAAGATGGGTATTATTGTGGGGTTTTCAAAGACAGGCTACTAAATACACCACATACATTGTAATACAGCAGCTATTTAATGATAATTTTAAAGACTTTCTTATTTGTTGAACAAATATAAAACCTCCCCTGCTGTTATTAATCTTACAGAAAGGCCTCAACTGAATCAAGAGCCTTCTTAGAAAAATATAGCTTAGAGATCTCTCAGTTCTTATTAGCTTTATTGATGGAGTAGTTATTGCACAATGCATTAATAGTGAAGTCAGGAAATTCAGATCCAAATCCTCCAGCCATCATCCTTGACCTAATGATTCTACTCTGGAGTATGCAATAAAAGAGAAATGAGTGCTCATGTCCACCTGGAAATGTTATTTGGGCTTTTGTTATTCACACATAACATAAATACAGTAATTTACATACAGCTTTTGGCAAAGAGTCTTACACATAGTGTGTGTTGGATAAATGTTTCCTATTATTATTTCTCTGAGAATGTAGTCATAAACAGGATATGGGAGTTATAAATTGATTCAAGAATCATAATTAAGGTAGAGGCAAATATTACAAATATATGTGAGCCTGGTTTTAAGGAAAGCAACTATGATTCTATTTTTATAAATTTAAAGGAAAGATTTAGATTCTGAGCTTCTAAAAATTGTTCTCCACACAATTCATTTACATAAAAAATCATATTTGACCCTCTATCTCCACAGGTTCCACATCCATGAGTTCCAAAACCTACAAATTTAAAAAAATGAGAAAAATTATATCTATACTGAAAAATTACCAACTTTTTTCTTGTCATTAGTCCTGAAACAATGTAGTATACTATTTACATTGTATCAAGTATATTAAGTCATGAGACTTAAAGTATATGCGACTATTATGGGTTGTATGAAAATATTACACCACTTCATACAAAGGATTTGAATAGCCGCAGATTTTAGTATTCATAGGAAGTTCTGGAACAAAGCAAAACTATCTCCTGTGGATACCAAGGCGCAGCTGTACTCTAATGAATTTCAAAGATTACTGATATAACCCAAAAGATAGGTGTCTATTTTAAGTGTGTATTAAGTAAAGCAAAGTAGATTCACATTTGCAGCCACCTCTCTGGAGACTAGACCACTTGATCTGGAAAAGCGATACTCGAGATGATACTTTGACTCTGAAGACACCGTGGAATATAGAGACCAATTTCTATAACAGTTAATTTTCTATTGGCGTTCAGTGGATAAAGGAGTTAAAAGGACTTACCAGTTTCTTGCCTAAGAATGACTTACAAAAATGAATTACTGGTCTTGAAAACTCCTGAATATTTCTTAGAAGAGTTTATGAGTATGAATAGGTAGTTTTATTCATGACTATTGCGACAATGTCGCTAATGTTATAGGACTGATTATGAGGACTATAAATTTAAGGTGTTAGCTAGCACAGCAGAGGAGACTTTGGAAATGCTCCAGCCTACAGAAAACTTTGTACTACTGAAAATTCTTATCGTTAGAAAATTTCCAAAGATTTCATAATAAACAATATAATGTGTCAATCTACTTGAAATACATGAACTGATAAAAGGCTAACTGTCATGGACCAGGGAACTGTGGAGAACAGACAAGAACACACAATCCCGCATTTATACGAGCTGAGCAGGGATGGTGAGCTGCAGGCTCCCCTCAAGTCCCAGCCCATTGGAGGGGGGTCCTTCCAGACCAGCCCTTTCCACTAGAACATCCTGTGATGATCGGGGTGTTTTATAGCTGCTCTGTCCAATGCTGGAGCCACTACACAGGTATGCATACTAAACAATAGAAATGTGGCTACTGTAACCAAGGAACTGAATTTTTCATTGTATTGAATTTTAATTCATTTAAACTTAAGCAGCCACTTGTGGCTAGTAATTATTGTACTGGGCAGCACAGTTCTTGCCCGTCAGATCTTAACGAACTCAGACTCTTCCAGTTGAAGACTTTAATGATCTACACTTGCAGATGCAATTTTTCCCAGTCTGAGCCAATCTTGTTAAAAACGAAGCACAATTCAGATGCTACCATCCTGCCACGCTCCAACCTTGCTGCCCCTGGATCTGGTTAGATGCAGATGAGACCTGGCTGCTCAAATAGCTCCCAAGCCGCTGCATTTTGGGTCCAATTCCTCGTTTTGCCCCTGCTCTTCTGCCTCAGTTTCCTCCTAACTTCCTGTTTACAGATAGGTGAGGAGCCTGTAGGAACTTTAACCCAGGTGGCAGAAGCCATAATACCTTCTCCTTATTCTTGCCACACCTGCTCTTTTAGCACCAGCCTCTGACTGAGCTGCTGCTAGGAATGGGATGGAGTGCCCCAAAACACATGATTTTCACCGGTTGCCAAAATCTGCCACTGTTATCCCCATTAAACACTGAGCAACCCTCTCCAATGCCGAGCTAGAGGATTTGGGTACCCTACACCTCAGTGCCGCCTGTTCACAGCTCCTGCTCCTTCCTACTGGGCTTCATGATGAAGGCCGGGGTCTAGGTCCTTAGTCCAGTCTAACACCATTCTGAAATAGAGTTGTATTCCCGAAAGAATTATATATTCCTTCGAAAGTAAATGAACAGCTAGATTGAATATTTTACTTGCATTTATAAGTGATACTAGAATATGAATATATGTTCATTTATTATATTCATGACAATAAAGACCATTTTTAAGGTTTTCATTAGATATCTTGGATTAGATAAGATCATCATGTGCTCTGTTATTGACTGCTGACATAATTGAAGGAAACATACACCAAAACTAGAGGAGACTCATGCACATAACTTGGTTTACAAACACTTGATGGAAATGTAAATGTATACATTCCCAAAACATAACTGTATAAATGGGTTGCAGCATTTCGAAATGAAGTGGCTATTTCTGAGGGATGTCAAAGTGATCCATCCCCTGAAGGATGATTTAATTCATCATTCTGTCCAGAAAAGGGGGCGATGTCATTGCTGGCTTGTGGTTTTGAACTCTGCCATACACACTTGGCAGCCCTTCGCTTTAGGAAGCAAAGACTTGAAAATAACATCGTTTGAGTTCTGAGTGGTCTGGTTGGAAATTCATATTTCTCAGCTGGGAAATGTGAGAGTTCAGGGTCTTTGAAGAAAGTTCAATCCTGCAGTAATTTTCACAGTGTAATAAAGGATACTGGCTGGTTTGGGATTCATGGTTTAATCTTTCAGGATCCTTAAATGTCTAATGTTTTGAGTACTCTGAAACAACCTGGAAATAAAACAAAATAGTTTAAAATCTAAAAAGAGAAAAATCAAAATGCTACATTGCAAACAAAATGCAAACAAAATTCAGTTTTGTGTTGACTGATTTTCTGGCTCTTTTGTAGCTCTTTTCGGCCTCTGGCTTTTCTGCCAATGATTCATACCTCCATCTGCTGGTGTACTGAGGAAGTGAAGTGGAAATCAAATTCAAGTAAGTCAATCGAATCATTTGCTGGAATCTTTGATGCATGTTTGATGAAAGGAAGGAGTGAAATCACAATCAAACATGAAATTTCAGAAGATTATCACATATTAATCCAGTCATTCTACGTTAACTGTTAAGAGGTATAAAAATGATCAAAAAACCTTAATTAAAAATTTCTTCTAGCTCTCAGCTTTTAATTCAATTGTCATGCTCTCACCTATGTGTCATCCTCTCAATAATTCTTCTAACAGTTTTATAGGAAAAGGCATCAGGGAGTTGGAGTAGAAAAGAAAGCATAAATCAGTACATCTCACTCAAACTCAAAGTTAGAAACATCCTAAGGAATGTAAATCGGTCATAAATCTTTAAAAGACTCATAAAATAAGTGTTTAAAACGCCACTAAAAATGTGCAATAACAGATATTAAAAGCATGAATTCCAGAACCAGATTTTCCAGGCTAAAAACTAAGTCCTGCTCTTTAAAGGTGGGAGGGGGAAGCATTGATCAAAGTACTCTAACAGCTCTGTGCCTCGGTTTCCCCATGTGTGAAATGGGGTTAAATGATCAAATCTATTACTAGTACTCTTGTATGGATTAAGTGACCTAATATTTGCAAAGCATCCAGAACAATTCCTAGCACAGAGAGACTGTTATTCTAATGTTTATTAAATAAATAAAAGGTTATTATTGAATAGAGACAAGAGGAAATGTGACTGTGGTAACCAGGAAACTGTATCCTCCCACACTGAGCGTGTTGTCTTACTCACATCATCACCGCAGATGTGAGTCTACTGACTATTATGTTAGGAAGAAGAAACTGAGTTAAGATGAGAATCAGCTGGTACTGCTCTAAATACCAAATAAACAGTAGGAGTTCCAGTAATTTGATATTTTAAAGGCTAATTTAACATCAAAAGATATAAAAGGATAGACTCATAGCAAATCTTCAAGTTTTAAGATGACACTAAAATTTTCCAGAAAAACACACCCACAGACGCACAATTTTACCCTAATCTAAAAATGTAATCATGATCATAAGAAATAGTGGCACAAGTTGCAATGTATGTGCTGGTTAGAACACAACTTTCATTCAGTCAGTAAATTTGTTGTTTTTGTTTTGTTTTGTGTATATATTTGATGCTGGTGATTCAACATGAAAAAGGGAAATAAATAAAAAACAGATAATACAAAATAATGCCAGGCAGTGATAAATATTATAAAGGGAAATAAATCAGGGTAAAGAGGACAGGGAATAACAAGCAGGACAGGCAGTTCTGGGCATGGAAAACATCTTGAGTAGATGGACATTTTAAATCAGAGGCTGAAACAAAGGCAGGAAGCAAACAGTGTGGATATAGGGAAAGAGCTTAGCAGCGAGGCAACAGTAAGACCCTGAGGTCTGAGATGGAGATATACCCGGTGTACTCAACAAACAACGAGGTCAATAAGATGATCTAAATTATCAAGAAGCGTGGTAAGAAATCAGGTGGGAAATGCAAACCGGGATCCAGATAATATAGGTCATTTTAGGTCATGTGTGGCTGATTTACAAATACTGCTTGACACTCAAAGATGTTTGACAATTTCTCGGTGCCTAGGTAGGGTCTTCCTCTCCTCTCCTCAAAACTAGGTGGGCTTCAGATTGCTTGGACCAAGCAGTGTTACTTCAGAATTTGCATCACAAAAGATGCGACTTCTTCCTTGTTGGGTGACCACGTTCGCAGCCCTGAACCGCCGCGTCGTCAGGAAGTCAAGCCACATATACAGCAAGCATGTAGCTCCTGTTTCTTCTCCCCCCAAGTCAGCCTCCCTAGACTTTTGAGTCACTGTAGCTCACTAACCGGACATTTAACTAAATAGGCCTTCAGATGATTCTAGTTCTTAGCTATCAAATCTTTCTAGCTAAGGCCTCAAACACTTTGGAATACACACAGGCCATCTCCGCTTTGCCTTGTCCAAACTGACCCACAGAATCTATGAGCATAACAAAATGACTGCTTTAAGCCACTATGACTGGGGGCAGGTTTTTACCCAACAATATTAGCTGGGACACAATGACAGTGACTTAGGATTTCATTTTAAATGATAAGACTTTGAAGAGTTGAGAAAGTCTATGCGATTTATGAAGTAAGAAGATCAAGGCCAGTTCTTACATAGAGAATAGTCTGTGTCATGGTTTGTGCCTAAATGTCCCCCCAAAGCCTCATGCAGTCATAGATGAGGCTTTTTTCAGAGGTGGCTGGATCTAGTGTGGTGCTGGGGTTAAGGGCGTGTAATCACTAAATCAAAGGACCGATTGGTTTGGCACCACCCTAATCCCTGGCAGCCTGGATGAGATACAAAACACAGAAAGAAGCTACTTAGGTCCCTTGCTCACCTTGCTGCCTTCTGCCTGTCTGCCATGCCACCCTAGCTTGGAGTCAGCTGATTGTAGACTGAAACTTCTGCAAACTGTGAGCTAAATAAGCCTTTCCTCGCTTAACTTTGGGTGTCAGGTATTTTGTCTCAGCAAGAAGAGAAAAGTAACTAAGACAGTCTGCAAAAGGACAAGAGTGGAAGCAGAGAGGCCAGTCTGGGGATATTTTCAGTTATCCAAGCAAAAGGTACATGGACTGAAGAAACAGCAATGCAGGTGATAAGAAGTGACCCCCTTGTGCATAAGTCTACAAAAGAAACTCATCAGAAGTTGCTTCTGGGTTAGAAGTTGTATGTGTGGGAAGAAACGAATCAAGAATACCACCAAGATTTTAGCCACGGCAACAACTAAGTGAATAGGAGTATCATTTACTGAGCTACAAAAGAATTGTTTGGGAAAATAGAAATCATTCATTTTCCAACTGTAGCATGTTCATTAGTCACCCAGATGGGGACATTGAGGAGGCAATTGAAAGAATGACTCCGGCGCTCAGAAGGCAGGCTCATTCTGTACTATTATTCAACTCCAAATGCCTCGTTTTAGGAAAGATATCAACAAACTAGAGAATATTCAGAAGAATACAATTAGGATGCTGATGCTTGTAGTTACCACCTCATTTTTCAAAAGCAGAAGAAACTAAACATAAATTGGGCAAAAAAAAAATTCTTTATGGTAAAGATGCATTTGAACTGCCAGAAATCTCACTGGGAGTCATGTTGGAGGAAGGTATCTTCTTTGAAGGACTAAAGATCTAGTTCCCACATAACTGACTCTGCCTTTCTGCACAGAAGCTACACCCCAGGATCGGACTCCACAACAGAGAATTTGACCATTGTGGAGAAAGTGCTTACAGGAAACTTAGAAATAACATGAATAGCAGGTGGATTGAATAACATGAAGCTGTGTTGGTGCCACGTTCTCTAAACAAAGCCAAGCAAATGAAACCATGTATTCAGATGTTCCCAGCAAATGAAATCCTGATCTATATGAAATTTATCTCTTATGAGAAATAGGTGCTTGTCATTTAAGCTGCCCAGTCTGGGGTACCTTGTTACAGCATCCTGAAATGACCAGGGCACTCCCCTCTGTGAACCTACACATGGGGCCATTTGTGTATTTTTTTTAATTCTGTCAGGTATGTAAGTAAGATGACTTGGAGAAGAAGAAGTTCAAAGTCATAGATTTGAACTTACCAACCTGCTTTGCAGTCATTTGATAGGATGTTTTTTTGAAGGCCTCTCTACTGATAGCAGAAATTCTGTCATTCAATTCACTGTCTGCTTTCCCACTGTCCTTCACGCTAAATTCATCTGGATTTAGATGTGTCCTGAAAGTGAAAAGAATTATCTTGTTATCCATAAAAAATGTACAGAATGCCAAACATGTTGCTTAGAGATAACAATAAATATTCTAAAATTACCTTAAGCTTGCAGCAGATTTATCCTCTCTAGAAGAGGATGGAGAGTGAGAAGGAACCGAGATTGAACCCTATTTAAAAAGAGAGGCGAGCAGCCGTTAATAATATTTCACCTTTAGATAAGGAAACGACGGAGCAGGCTCTGCACTCCTCTTCTGAAGGGCTCCAGGAAGACAGCATCACCCCTGGGGGAGGGTTGCACCCACAAGGGACTGGGAGGGAGTTACCGGGGCAACAGCAGCAGGCACAGACAGGGGCCTACACGAACACGTGACCCTGCGGCCTCCTCCCCTTCTCATCTGCTGAGCATCTTTCCTCCTAAATTAAAAAGGTGCATACCGAAGTCCTCTCCCCCCATTTTAGTCATCTGAAGACCCAAACATGATCAGACAATGAATTTTCACAAGGCCCCCGACATGAAATCTCGGAACGTTCACGAAGACAGTAACAGACCCGAAGACGCTCTACCTGGGCCAGTGGGATCCCAGTCCTCTCCTGAGCCAAGGGACACAAAGACACTCCACTGTCCCCAGACTGGGAAATTTCCAAAGACTCGACCTCCAGGAGCTCTGCCGAAACGCAGAGCAGCGGCGACCCCAGGAAGAACCTCGAGCTGAAGTCCTCAGAGTCAGCTCTTGAGTTTCTGTGACTTGGGGCAGCTTGGCCAGCGCTTGCCTGACACTCATTTGGCCGGCGCTCACAAAGCTTCTTCCCCCGCGTCCTAGTCTCGCCCTGGCCGAAGCAAGTCACACTGACGATGGCCACTAGCAGAAGGCCGCAGCCGCTGGCCAAGACACAGACCCAGACTGCAGAAAGGTCAGGCTGCCTCCGCTCTGCGGCCTGCTCTGCGAGTCTCACCGCGGGTCCTTCCCCCGGCTCCCGCGGCGGCGGCGGTGGTGGAGGCACCAGCACCACTTCACCACCAGGTGGCGCCAGGTCCGCGGGCACGAGAAGCAGGGTGGCAGTGCAGGACATGGTAGGCCAGCCTCCGTCGCGCACCACGATGACGGCCGTCAGCAGGCCAGCGGGCTCCGGGGACAGGCGACGCTGCAGGGACAGCTCACCCGTAACC